>WSYH01010151.1:0-23915 GCA_036426205.1 Ascaphus truei | reverse complement strand
ATATAACATCTATCAATTTACTGCTGATCAGGAGGAGTTGTTGCAACCTTTCAGATGTAAACCCCAAGGCTGCAATGCGCGGAGCACAAACATAATAATCACACATTTTACAACACGTACCGGCTGGGGTTTCAAGAGCTTATTTCTCCGTATATAAGGAAAGCCGAATGATTAAGGGATTTAAAGTGGGTTACCCTCCTCATTTCCGACTACTGAGATACCATGGCAGGGGTGACCAACTCCAGTCCTCAAGGTCAGGTTTTCAGGATATCCCTGCTTCAGCACAGGTAGCTCAAACAGTGGCTCAGTCAAAATGACAGCCACCTGTGCTGAAGCAGGGATATCCTTAAAACCTGACCTGTTGGTGGCCCTTGAGGACTGCAGTTGGTCACCCCTGGTTTAAAGTGTCTCTCTTTATAACTTTACCACCGTTGTTTGTTTGCTTTTGCAGCCCTGTAGAAATGAACGGAGTGCAAAGTTCTTGTCTCTGCTATGACCTTTGAAATAGTATGTAGCAGCGCTGTAATAACATGCATGCTGTCATGGAACAAGAATCACATCCCTGTTTCACCCCCCTCCTTCCTTTGCAGCTTCTGCCTGTCAGTTCTTATTTTCAGCTGCATGGAGTTTGCACACACATACTGTGCCTGTGTGATATGTAACAATGTTGCATTTCTTGCCCCTGGGCATGTAATCAGTGAGTTGCTACTGCAGCCTCTGAGATCGCTTATCGCAGAATGGGCTAGTCTGCCCTCCCCCCTGTTTTTGTTCACAGAAGTCTGTCCCTAGACATTCCTTTACCACATTGCTGCCTCACTCGACTCCTTTTCCACCCTGCAACGTGAGTATAGCACCCATCTCTGTTTACCTCCTATGGCAAGGCCATCTCTTTCTACCCTGTTTCTATCTAGCAACACTACTACACACCATCCACAAGAGCCTGTATTTACTGCTGTTTTTTCCAATAAAGTGAAGGAAATATTTATAGGACTTGGAGTGATTTGAAGGAGGGCGAGTTATGCATCGGGGGGGCCATTCACACATCACACGTGACCTCTGCTCGACAAAGAAAGAGAGTGTGCTCATGGGGAATATAGAACAGAGAGCCGTGTGCTTTGGGGACACACGAGGAGTTGCGACCCCACCTTTATGCAGAAACAAGGCAAGCAGCTTACACAGCAAATCACAGTCACATGTGCGTTGTGCGCCGTGTCTTTCTCTGTTTCTCTAGTTCTCAGGGTGTCGAGCCACCCCCCAAGAAAGGCTGCAGGCCATCCATTTGTGCACTTACACCTAAGGTCATCACTATTGTTTAATATACACTGTATTTCACATTTTGTGTACTATACCATTATCACGTTATTAGCTGCGCGCACTATCACTCTTTTTTTTGTACTCACCCAGAAGGCCTCTCGCAAACGGGCACTACTCACTGGACCCAGACTGACAATAACCAGTCTTCCAGGGCGTTGATCCGCTTCTGCAAGGAGCCAAAGGCCATCTCCTTCCGCCAAACGCCAGGTGATAGGGTGACAAACTACCACTGAGTACGGCACATCCCCGATGGTGATCACTCTGTAGAGAAAACTACAGAGTCAAGGGACTGTTCTCTCACAAAGTTGAAAAAACAGTGCAGAGACCTTTACACACAAAGACATTGTGGTGGCATCACAGCTAACCTAGAGCTGTGCGTCCCGCCTACTTCCCTTACCGGGGCGATGGGATATATTCTACTGGGGTATCCGTACGGTATCCCATCGTTATGTGGACATCATCTTGGCATTGGATGTTGTTATATTGCACATATGTTCCACTACTACCTAGAATATAGTGGTATCCTCCAGATACCAGACAGGGATTGTCATGGAACAAGAATCACCCTCCTGTTTCACATCATCACCCCACCTCCCCCTCCTTCCTTTGCAGCTTCTGCTCTGTCAGTTCTTATTTTTCTCTGCATGGAGTTTGCACACACACCAACTGTGCCTGTGTGATATGTAACAATGTTACAATTTCTTGCCTCCTGGAACATGTAATCATGAGTTGCTACTGCAGCCTCTAGATCCTTATCCAGAATGGGCTTCTGCTGGCCCTCCCCCCTGTTTTGTTTCACGAGATAGTCTGTCCTTGACTATTCCTTGTACCCCACATTGCTCCTCTACTCCTCCATTTTCCATCCGCAGACCGATGAGTACACACCCATCTCTGTACTCTCCTAGGTCAAGGGGCCATCTCTTTCTAACCTGTTTCTAACTAGCATACTTACTACCTCACCATCTCACAAGAGCCTGTATTTACTGCTGCTTTCCCAATAAAGTGGAGTAAATATTATAGGACTTGAGTGATTTGGAAAGGGGCTGCGTTAATGCTATCTGCGGGGGCTCATTCACACATCACACGTGACCCTGGCTTCAGAATACGGCAGTACATGGCCTGATCAATTTAAATGGGAGGGCTGTTCTCGTTCTCCAAGTCTCCATGTGCAGTACGGAGGATCAGTGTTAAACACAATGGCTGGATTTACATGGAGCACAACTCACTGCCATTGTGCATGCCTAAATGTAAAAACGTACTAACCGATCACAACCCTTTCACTACCACACATATTTCAGCACAATGCAGTGCTGGCCCTATCTGGTATACAAGGGTGAACATACAACAATCCATGGCCATGGTAGAGAAGGTGTGACATGGTTGAGTTCTCTGCACTTTAATGTTCTGTTCTCCAGTATGTTGTGCTTAGCTGGCTGGGAAATCGAGTCTTTGCCTTTCTGCTAAATCAATCTTGTGTAACGGTTAGGATTTTGCATGATTCTTACACACTGAAGGTCGGAAAATAACTTCCTCTTGCTCAAAGTCCATGTAAACTCTTTCTGAACTGTGAACGCATTCCTTATTTGCATGTGGTTGAGACTCTGGCTTCTAGTCAATGTGCCTTGAAGCGCTTCCTTGTTGTGGAGGTTGTGTGTGTTGTGTGTGTGTGTGTGTGTGTGTGTGTGTGTGTGTGTGTGTGGTGTGTGTGTGCCATCACCCTTGGCATCAGTTGTGTCATGCCCACTTTGAATGACATTAATGACTGGCAAGTTTGAATACCTGATAGGATCAGTTCTCAATCATAGAATCTAAAGAAAAGAATAATGCGTGTTCCTTACTTCTATACTTATACTCATAGTCTTAAATACTGACAATTTCAGGTCTCACAAAACGATACGTGGCCTCAGAACGTTACTCTTTTTGCTGTTCCCTCTGCACCTCGGCTCTCGAGTTTTTGTATTGTTTCTATACATTAAAGAAGAAACCTATTTAAGGAGCAGGGTCTCCAACTCTCCAGTCCTCAAGACTCACCCCCCACAGGTCTGCAGGATATCCCTGCTTCAGCACAGGTGGCTAAGGCATATGACGCGTGAGCCACTGATACTGTCCACCTGTGCTGAAGGCAGGGATAGCTGAAATCCTAACCTGTTGGGGGGGCGGGGCCTTAGGACGCCCTGCTATAGGAGTCACGCAAGTATCTTTTTTTTTTCCCTCTATATTCTATTGATTGAGTGCTGATCCTATCCAGTATTTGTTGCTCGTGGGCTCGCACGCTACGGAGCAGGATCCGTGCACCTCCTATATAAGGTTTCCTGCTACAGCTGTAAACGGGCGAGTGCCAGTTCTACTACCATTTTCTTGTATGTTGCCCAGTTTGAATCGCCACATTCGGGGAGAGGCCGAACGAAAGCACAATCTTAGAGGCAGCGAGCCCTTTGTGGGATGACCGCGCCGCCAGCCCTGAGGCCTCTGCCTCTTCTTTACAATGAATTTAGCCATTGCATTTTAGTCAATCTGCCCCATACTACCGTTAGTGGATTCTCACTCTCGCAGAGTTTTCCTGTTCGAAATGTAGAATTTGTGATCCAGAACCTTCAAATATGACGTAGGTCCTTGAAAGTTTGGTGGGTGCATAACTTGTTTCTTATATTAAACCAAAGGTATCCTCTGTGGTCATGCAACTCATTGTGAAATACATATTTAAATGTTTAAGATACATGTTATATATATTTTGTATATAAACTGTGGTTGTGTCTTTTAGCATCTTGTATTTTATTCATCAGGCTCTATGTTAATTGCGTGGCTTATAACTACGGTATTACATTTGATATAAATATGTCAGTTTGCAGACAGACATTGGATCTTACAGAGAATGATATCGACACATTATCAAGATGATCATTTTATTGTTAACCAGGTGGGTTCTTACTTGGTAGATGGTGAGAATTGATGAAGTCTAGAGCAAAGAGAGGATGCAGAGAGGCGCAGTGTAAAGCCCTTCCATATGTAACCTTCCCTGGCCAGGTTCTAAACCCTTGTCCATATGTAACCTTCCCTGGCGGGTTCTAAACCCTTTCCATAGTAACCTTCGCTGCGGGTTCTAACCCACTTCCATATGTAACCTTCCCTGGCGGGTTCTAAACCTTCCATATGTAACCTTCCCTGCCGCGGTTCTAAACCCTTCCATATGTTACCTCCCTGGCGGTCTTAAACCTTCCATATGTTAACCTTCCCTGGCGGGTTCTAAACCCTTCCAATATTGTACCTTCCCTGGCGGGTTCCTAAAACCCTTCCATATGTACCATGGCCCCCTTCCCTGGCGGGTTCTAACCGCCTTCCATATGTAACCTTCCCTGGCGCAGGTTCTAAACCCTGTCCATATGTAACCTTCCCTGGCGGTTCTAAACCCTTCCATATGTACCTTCCCTGGTCGGTTTCTAAACCTTCCATAATGTAACCTTCCTCTGCTGGTTCTAAACCCTCTCCTATATCTAACCTTCCTCGATGGCGGTTCTAAACCCTTCCATATGTAACCTTCCTTGGCGGGTTCTAAAGCCCTTCCATATGTAACCTTCCCTGGCCGGGTTCTAGACCCTTCCATATGTAACCTTCCCTGCCGGGTTCTAAACCCTTCCATATGTAACCTTCCCTGGCCGGGTTCTAGACTTGAAGCTGCATCAGTGGATTCAGGCGGCTGGGCGATGAGGTAGCACGGCTGTAGAATAAGGGGCGCCAGGAACTTGCTACCTGTCTTTTATTCAGATCCACGGAGACCATTCACATTTCCAGACGTTGTACGGTTTTATATTAAGCATGCGGGATCATGGCTTCTACCACAGGTGCCCGCCCGTAACACTATAATGAAGGTATATGTAAGGAAAATTTGTTCAAAATCTTCCTTTTTTTTGCTATGTTTTCATTTGTTAATTATTTTACTGGCATTAGGTGTTACCAGGGAAACCTGTGTTGCCTTAATGCAGTGGTGCGCAAACTGGGGGCGTGCGAGATTTGTCTGAGGGGGGCGCGGGCGGTTGCAGAGGTCCCGCGCTTTTCCCCCAGGCATTTAAATTAAATTCCGGGGGATCGCGTGAGGCCTCTGCAACTAACTTACCGGGATTCTGAAGAGCTGCAGGGACGCGTTGCTATGGCAACGCCGCCTCAAATGACGCCGCGGTGCCATGCAGAGTGACGTCACACGTCCATCTCCATGGCAACGGGGTCACGTGACATCACGTGTTCCTGCGGCGTCATTTGACGCCATCGACAAGGTGAGGGTGGTGCGAGAGCGAGGGGGACCAGGCTGGGGGGCGCAGCTGAAAAAGTTTGCGCTCCACTGCCTTAATGCGTGTGAATAACAGCGGCCATTTTAACCTCCCGGGGAGACTCATCTTCAGCAACTTATATCTACAGAATTCAACAGCAGCATTTAAAAGTGGCAGGTTTGCAAAAAAAAAACAGTAGGAAAAGGACTTTACAATAATAAAAAAGGGAGACATTTTTCTATGGTGACTAGCGAGGATTGCTGCTTTACGGGTGATTAAATCTTGTAAAGGAAGCCAATTACACTGCTCTTTTTAAGCACAAGATGAAGCAGCATTTTAGCGCTGCTCTCCGAAGTCATCATTAGGCACGTGTCACCCAAACCAGCCAAGCAGGAGAGTCACGTTTACGCTGCATCCGGTGGATAAACGCACCTGTCACATCCAGATGTTCTGTGTATCTTCACGCTTGCATGTCATGCTGGAAAATATGCGCTTCCTCCCAGGGATGTGCAATAGCTCTGGGACTCCTAGTGCTAAGTTACTTAAGGATTCAATAATCATTCAATTTGCTGTTTAACTGCAGCTGATGAGTCTGCGCAGATTAACCTTTTTTGCGCATTTCATTGTACATTAAGCAACCTTCTCCTGCCCCTTTTCAGCACTATTTTTGTTTTTTGAGTCTGATGCCCAGTTCAAGAGATATAAGCGTTTGAAATATTAAGTGTGTAGGAGGTTAAAATGGGGCTCTTTCCAGAGCCCAGTGCAGTCACGGTAACCTCAGAAGCTAAAGAATAACAAAATCATACACACACAGACCTGGGGGGATAGAGAGAAGACACACACAGACCTGGGGGGAGAGAGAGACATACACTGACCAGGAGGGGGGGAGAGAGACACATACAGACCTGAGAGGAGAGAGATAGACACACAGACCCTGAAGGGCGGGGGGGAGAGAAAGAGATACACAGACCTGGGGAGAGATATATTGGAAAAAGGATGGAGGCACACAAGTAGTAACGCAAATATTTTGTGAGCTTTACTGCATAGTAATAGGCAGAGCTACAGTAATGTTTTGGGGACACAGCCCCTTCCTCAGACAAATGCTACCTGTGAGGGAGAGAGAGACACAGACTGGGGAGGGAGTAAGTGTGCCTGGGTGTGTATCTAGGTCGGTAAGTATGTGTGTCTGGGTGGGTACGTGTGTGTGTCTGTGTGGGTGGGTGTGTGTCTGGGTGGGTAAGTAAGTGTGTGTGGGTGTGTCTCTGTGTATGTGTGCGTGTGTCTGGGTGGGTAAGTGTGTCACATCCGCAGCTACTCCAGTCACGGACCGCCTCGCTGACGCGTCACACGGCGTTCCTATGCGCACACGCACGGCTAGGGCAGTACACGCACGCTCAGTGAGAAGCTGCCAACACCTCCCACTGGGAGGGAACTCGGCCGTACACCCGCGTGACGTCAGCGCTCCGCGACGCGCATCGCGCACGCGCGCGGGTTGCTCGGCAACCAAGGCAATCACCAGGAAAATATGACCTGCAGGCTGTTTCTAATTACTGCTGCTCGGACACCATTGGAGGACCGGACCACACCCTTGCAAGGTAATTGGATCCTCCCTGCATATATACCTGCTCCTGTCTGGCATTCCTTGCTGAGCATAAACTCCTGTTTATGCATTGTGCTCACCGCTGCTGTCTAGTTTTGTCTTGAACTTTGTCTGTCCTGTTTGACCCTGCCTGTTACTTGGATTTCTACACTCTCCAGCGCTTCGACCCCGGCTTTGTTACTCGACTACTCTACCTTCTATTACCCAGGACCTTGGCTACGAAACTCTACCTACCCGGACTCTCCAACCCTGGAACACGGCAAGTACCCTGACTACCCTGACCTCTCCAACACTACGACACGGTACGACTTGGACTACGCATTCCGGACAGGACTGCGTGGTTGTGGGTCGGTGCCTTTCTATCCCCACCTCAGCCCCGCGGTCTTCCGTCCTGTTTGTGGTGAGCGCAGCGTGACAATATGCTCAGCCCAACAAACATGGACGCCGCTGAGGTGGCCCGACGCTTAGGCACCCATGAGGAATGCTTCCGGCAACTTACCGGCTCATTTACACACAAGGAACAACTAGTTTCCCAACTTAAACAAGACGTGGATACCCTGACTGAACAAGTTAGACGTTTAACTGTATCTACCACCAACCCCGTCCCACTCGCAGCCACTCCTGCACTTATCACATCTACCTCCGAACCACGACTACCTGCGCCCAACCGATATGCAGGGGATCCCAGCGGTTGTCGGGGGTTTCTGAACCAGTGCTTCATACAGTTTGAGCTAATGCCCTCTCACTTTCCTTCTTCACGAATAAAGGTCGCATACATAATCTCCCTGCTGACTGACGCCGCCCTGGCATGGGCTTCTCCTATTTGGGAGCAACACCCAGATTTGATCTCTGACCTCACTCTCTTCATCACCGAATTCAGAAGGGTGTTTGACACCCCACGGCGTAGGGTTACGGCTGCATCCACTCTGCTTAATATTTCTCAGGGAGACCGTACTGTGGCTCGTTATGCTCTGGACTTCCGGACGGTGGCGGCCGAGACCGCCTGGAACGATGTGGCTCTATCTGCAGTCTTCTGGCAGGGCCTGTCCGAACGGTTGAAGGATGAATTAGCAGCTCTGGATCGTCCCGCTGGACTGGAGGACCTGATAGACCTGTACATCCGGATGGATCAGCGTCTCCAAGAGAGAAGGAAGGAAAGAAACAAACACCCCCGAGGTATACAATCATCTTGCTTTTCCACCATAGGTCCTCTACTCTCCACAACTCCCGTCCTAGATGAACCCATGCAGCTGGGAGGGACTAGCCTTTCGCCTATCGAGAGGCAACGAAGAAGACGAGCGGGACTATGCCTCTACTGTGGCAATAACGGCCACCTGGTATTCAACTGTCCGCTGAAGCCGGGAAACGCCAAAGCCCAGTGAGTATAAGGAGGATCACGCTGGGCACTGCAACTTTTCCCCCTCCTCAACCCTCTACGAGGTTTTATCTACCGATCTCCATATCCGGTGAGACCTTCACAGTACAGACACGGGCCTTTCTGGATTCGGGGTCAGGAGGAAACTTCGTGGACCAAAAGTTCGCCTTCAAGAATAAAATACCGTTGGTACCCAAAGATCGACCGGTAGGTCTTGAAGCCATTGACGGACGACCATTGCAGCCCGCGATCATTTCCTTACAAACCATACCCCTTAACATCATGACTAGCGACTTTCACTCCGAGACTATAACCTTTGATGTCATTCACACCCCCTCCTCGAACATCATTCTGGGACTTCCGTGGCTCCGGATCCACAATCCTGTCATTGACTGGACAGAGGCCACGCCACTTCGTTGGAGTTCTTTTTGCTTGGAACATTGCATGTCTGCTCCAAAGGCAGTGGCAGGAATGGAGGTCACGGATCCTGACAGGGTACAGCTGCCGGGGATATACGAAGATTTCCGCGATGTCTTTGACAAACGTCAAGCAGAAGAACTTCCGCCACATCGTGCGTACGATTGCCCAATCGATCTTCTACCCGGTACCATGCCCCCGAGAGGAGGATCATACCCATTGTCCATACCTGAGACTCAGGCTATGAGACTATATATCCAGGAGAATCTTCAGAGGGGGTTCATTCGTAAATCCTCATCACCTGCGGGGGCGGGTTTTTTCTTCGTCAAGAAGAGGGACGGAACCCTCAGACCCTGCATAGACTATCGCAGTCTCAACAAACTTACCATAAAGAACCGCTACCCCCTTCCGTTAATAACAGAATTGTTTGACAAACTCCAAGGAGCTAAGATCTTCACCAAGCTGGATCTCAGAGGCGCCTATAATCTGGTCAGAATCAGACAGGGAGACGAATGGAAGACAGCATTCAATACTCGCGACGGGCATTACGAGTACCGAGTTATGCCGTTTGGGTTGTGCAATGCCCCTGCGGTCTTCCAAGACTTTGTTAATGACATCTTTAGAGACCTTCTGGACCGTCATGTGATTGTATACCTGGATGATATATTAATTTTTTCCAGATCCATGCCGGAACATACTACTCACGTCAAACAAGTCTTGCAGCGCTTAAGAGAGAACCACTTATTTGCTAAGCTTGAGAAATGCCATTTCCACCAAAGATCTACCTCATTTCTCGGCTATATTATATCGGACACTGGACTCGCTATGGACCCCAGCAAGGTCAAAGCTGTACTCGAATGGCCCTGTCCTCTCTCCCTCAAGGCTATCCAAAGGTTCCTCGGCTTCGCCAACTATTACCGGAGGTTCATTCAAGGATTCTCATCGGTAGTAGCACCCATCACGGCGCTCACTCAGAAAGGAGCTGACCCTACTAATTGGTCTAACGAAGCTCTCCAGGCCTTCGAGAGGATAAAGACGGCATTCGCCTCAGCACCCATCTTAGTACACCCAGATCCTTCATTACCATTTTCCTTAGAGGTAGACGCCTCCGATATAGGAGCAGGTGCTATACTCTCCCAGAGAAAGAATCCTCAAGCTCCACTTCACCCCTGTGCGTATTTTTCTAAAAAAATTTCCTCCGCTCAAAGGAATTATGACGTGGGTAACCGGGAGCTCCTCGCGATCAAACTGGCCTTGGAGGAGTGGAGACATCTACTGGAGGGTACGGAGACACCTGTCACAATATTAACAGACCATAAGAACCTACTGTACATTGAGGGAGCACGGCGACTCGGGTCTCGCCAGGCAAGATGGTCCTTATTCTTTACACGCTTCAACTTCCTCATTTCATATATCCCAGGCTCTAAGAACATTAAAGCCGACGCGTTGTCTCGACAGTTCCTGGTAGAGGATAGCAGGGTGGAACAGCAGGAGACCATTCTTCCATCCACTTGCATTGTGGCAGCCAGTACTTTCAACGCCTTGCCTGATATTACCAAGGCTCAAAACAACATCCCAGCAGGACTCAAGGTTCCAGAGGATCGTTTGTTCACTCCACTTCTTTACCAGAGGAGAGTCATGGAGTGGGGACATTCATCCAAGACAGCTGGTCATCCTGGCACCAAAAGAACTACTGAGCTCATCGAACGCACGTTCTGGTGGCCCAACATGCGGAGGGACATACGAGCTTTTGTATCTTCATGCGCTATTTGTGCACGGAACAAGACGCCACACAACAGACCTGCGGGTCTTCTTCATCCATTACCGATCCCGGAACGTCCATGGACACACATATCTATGGACTTTATTGTTGAGTTGCCTAAATCTAGAGGCATGGACACCATACTCGTAGTGGTGGACAGGTTTTCAAAACAGGCACACTTCATTCCCATGAAAGGTCTACCCACCGCATCAATGTTGTCCGACGTTTTCATCAGGGAGATCTTCAGGTTGATGGTACTCCCCGGAACATAGTATCTGACAGAGGATCCCAATTCATTTCACGATTCTGGAGAGCGTTCTGTAAGAGTCTGGACGTCACACTACATTTCTCGTCAGGCTATCACCCCCAGACCAATGGGCAAACTGAACGCACCAATCAGTCTCTGGAACAATTTTTAAGGTGTTTTGTTGCTGATACTCAAGACGACTGGGCAGAACTTCTTCCATGGGCAGAATTCTCCCATAACAATCTTCGGAATGAATCATCTCAACAATCACCATTCATGATCAACTACGGGTTCCATCCTTCTGTGCTCCCTTCTCTTATCTCGAAGTCTGGAGTCCCGGCCGCAGAGGACAAGATCCTTCACTTACAAGACTTATGGCAGAAGATCCATCTAAACCTACAGCACGCTGGTAGACTACAGAAGAGACAAGCGGATCGTCACCGAAGAGAGGTCCCAGGGTACTCTGTAGGACAAAGGGTCTGGTTATCCACCAAAAACATTCGTTTAAAGGTTACTTATTGCCAAAGATCCACAAAAGTTTACAAAATCCCCCAGGTAGACCCATAATATCAGCCACATGTTCCATCAACCAACCACTAGCAATTTTTATTGATATCTTTCTTCAACCTTTGGTAACTAAAAGTAAATCTTACATACAAGATACCTTTGATTTTCTTAAAAAAATACATACAGTACCTCTGAGTGGAAAAACCATCACCATGGTAACTATGGATGTAACTAATTTATACACCATAATTCCTCACGACAGTGGTTTAGATGTCATTCGACAAAACCTTATCAATTCTCCTAAATCAAATCCACCTGTGGATTATATCATGCTCCTCCTACACTTTGTCCTACTGTATATAAAAATTATTTTAAGTTCGAGCAGACCTTTTATTTACAAACAGCAGGGACGGCTATGGGCAGCAATGTGGCCCCGTCCTATGCTAATTTATATATGACTGACTTTGAGGAGAAATTTATTTATCCCACAGAGCATTACAATAAGATGTTATTTTATTGTAGATATATTGACGATCTGCTATTTCTGTGGAAGGGTACAGTTTCTGAATATCTCTACAATATCATCCTAGATGGCCCTACGCCGACTTAACATGGCAAAAACAGAGCGCCTCATACTTCTTACCAAACCTGGCCCTACTACCTCCTTCCACATTACTGTTGGTAGCATTATCATTCACCGAGTAGCCCAAGCACGCTGCATAAGGGTCACACTCGACTTCTCTCTCACATTCAATACGTTTCTAAAACCTGTCACTTTTTCTTCCGCAATATTACAAAGATACACCCATTCCTCTGTTCCTCGACTGCTAAAACTCTGACTCAGGCCCTCATTCTCTCCCGTCTCGAATTATTGTAACCTCCTGCTGTCCGGCCTAGCTGCCTCTCAACTGTCTCCCCTACAATCTATCCTAAACGCTGCTGCCAGAATCACTCTACTCTTTCCTAAATCTGTCTCAGCGTCTCCCCTGCTGAAATCCCTCTCCTGGCTTCCGATCAAATCCCGTATCACACACTCAATTTTCCTCCTCACTTTTAAAGCTTTACACTCTTCTGCTCCTCCTTACATCTCAGCCCTAATTTCTCGCTATGCACCATCCCGACTCTTGCATTCTGCTCAAGGATGTCTTCTCTCTACCCCCTTTGTATCTAAAGCCCTCTTCTGCCATAAATCTTTCTCACTGACTGCCCCGCACCTCTGGGGTGGCCTTCCCCTCTATACCCGACTAGCACCCTCACTATCCACCTTTAAGACCTAACTGCGTAAGGAAGCATATGAGTAGCACTGTGATTTTATTTGTTGAAATACATGCAACATAAACAATACAGAAACAGACTAAACATTACATATTTACATCGGGAGGGGAAAAAATACAAATAAAACAATAGAACACAAAATCAGTGCAATTATTTCAAATATTTACATTTCTCCACAGTTTTTCCCACTGTTTCTGTTCTAATCTGCTTTCTTCCCTCTGTTTCTGCCCTCTGATCTGAGCAACCATCCCTTGCAATGTTTCATCCTCAGAAAGTTCTTTATTATTTACTGACACAAGAACCCTTGATATCCAAAGGTGATACAAAATGGTGGCATTGATCACTCTCAGGGTGCTGGTGTTAACACCCAGATATGTAGAAGCAAACCCAAACACTATCTCTGCATATGTCTGTGTATGCAAATGTGTTATTCCCAGTCTGTGCGAGGCTTTTTCCCAAACTGCCTGTGAGAAGCTACAATCCTTTATAAGATGCTCTACGGTCTCCAAATGGCCAACACACCTCTCCCTGGGACAATCCTTGGTCCCATTCTTCTGGTGCCTCAGATTTGAACCGACATTGGTCTTCCCATGACTTGTCAACCACAAAACATCTCTCATTTTCCAAGGAATTTGCTTCTCCCTGAAAACCCCCCTTGCCTCCTGAGCTCTGACTGACGGACAGTGGAAAAACCCAACTGGCGTTAAGAAGGACCTACCTACAGTAAGACCAATTTGTATAACACTTTCCTGGGAGTGTGCATTAGTTCTTTCGCAGTTAAATTCCAACCTCTTATTTGTCTAGCAACTCTCTTTATGTAAACTGGAGGATTATATATTTTAGCTATTATTTTTCTTACCGGGCCCTCTGTCAACCAGTCTCTTAGCGTCCAAAACCTTGTTTTCAGCATTGATGGCCACAAGAGTGTCTGTGTTGCCGACTACTGGAACTATATTCTGGTATAGAAAATGTAGACCAAAAAACAATTCTGCATTCACCATGTTTTTACCCCCTTGTTCAACTCCTAAGGAAACCCACCAGCTAACTGGAAATCAGGATCAGGAGACCCTACCCAACAGGAGACACATTTCTCATGATTTATCCTTGAATTTGACACAATTCCATATTTATCAATAAAAGTTCTCATTTCCTCCACTTCTTAAGAACTGGTTACAAATATTGTAACAGCATCTGCATAGGCAAGACATTTTATTTTTTCCTGAGAAGGGACTGGTAACAAAAACCCTTTAATGTTCATATTGCCCTCCAAAAGTCATAGAAAAGGATCTATTGCAAAAACATATAACAGGGGACTTAAAGGACATCCTTGCCTAACGCCAGATTTTATATAAAACCGCTCTCCTTGACACCCATTCACTATTGGAATTCCTGATGCTCCATTATACAAAGTCTTAAGCCACATTATAAATGTATTGGGGATCCCATACCTTTTTAGGACAGAAAATAGAAACGTATGATTAACTCTATCAAAGACTTTGCTTTGATCTATACTTAGTACATATCCCTTCATAGAGCCTGTCCTGCTGTAATCAAAGATTTATCTTACCAATAACAGGTTATTCACTATCTTTCTCCCTTTCACTGCACAGCCCTGTCGTTCACTAATCCGCGTACCTGACACGCTACTTAACCTAATAAACAGAATCTTAGCTAAAATCTTGTGATCAACATTTAATAATGCTATAGGCCTCCTATTTTTTAAATCATACTGTAGTCCTGTGTAATTTTGGGTCTACATACCTCTCTCATTCTGTGCAGTAATCCCTGTTAAGAGGGCAGGTTTGCCAGAAGTCATCATGGAGGTTTGCCCTCAACCCCTGTGATGTGTAAGGTGTAGCAAAGGAAGTGACAGTATGCTCTGTGTCCACTACTAGTGACACAGGGGTGGGCCTTCTGGAAGCTATATATTACGCATCACTTCCTAAAGTAAGTGGTTCAAGTCTGCTCTGTCTGGAATCAAGTCTGTGAAGTTCAAGTGTCAGTAGTGACAGGGTGACAAGCTGACCCACACTGTGTCCAGGGCTCTGGCACAGCTGGTGGCCCTCCCTTAGGGGAGAGGTGGCAGAAATATCCCTGTCTCTATTACAGAGTCAGGAGGGAACTTCCTTGAGGTGTGCAGCTATATGATGTGCGGCTAAGTACCGGCTGCTATGATGGGCAGTCTACCATGTAAGATGACAATAAAGATGCCCTTGATTCAAAGACCCTTCTTGCCTGTGACTGGAGTTAATCACGAAGAAGATGCACCCAGGAGTTCTCTTCCAGAGACTCCTCCCTGCTATCGTGAAGATCTGGAAGGGATGGAGGCACTGTACCAACTGTGAGTAGAACTCAGCACTACCTCATACGCCTGTCATGGTGAAATCCCCACTACCAACGAGTGGGAGACTCAGGAGTCCTGTGAGCCAGCAGGTGCACCACACTGCACTGACATGTAATGGGGGGCAGTTTCCACACCTAGGGGCACAGATGAGATTGGGTAGGGGTCGAACCGTTACATTTTTGGAGGCGCTGCTGAGATGCATCAGGACAGGCTTTTGCTAGGCTACTAGGAAACAGGGAATGTATGCTGCCAGGAAGTGCTGTGGAATGGAAGGGAGGCTAGGGGTAGTCAGGGGTGGGATGCCTTCTCGCAAAGCACACCCTAGGGCCTGAAATGGAGTTAAGTAGGTCTGGAGACAGGGCTATAGCTGTTCTAGTCACCTTGAGGCAGCTAGTCGTAGGATGCCTTAGGGGGTATCCTGGTTAACGTGGGCCAGGAACTCCTGGGTGTGTCTGCGCTAGGTGTAGCCAACAGTAGGTGATGCCCTAGTACTGCATGAGAGAAGCCAGAGTACTATAGCCAGTAACCAGACTACTTACCACAGAGCACATACTGGAGGATAGTGTGTACAGCATACAGAGAGAGAGTTAGCCTAGCCTGAGGTAGTGCATACATCTGAGAGACACACATGAGATACATGTAGAGGTGCACTGGCATTCTTTATTGCATCAGAAATGGCGGATGCCCAGCAGAGAGGAGCACCATGTGCGATTACAGCAGAGGTGAAAAGATGGCGATCGCAAGTAATGATGTCCTGCGCGGTGCGGAGAGTCCAAGAAGACGGCTCGCGCCTGATGGAGAAAGCGCACGTGGTGTGTGTACCACGGAGGAACAAACTACAGAAGTGACTTTTGCTAGTTTGCTGTGGAGTGGTGCTAAAGCAGTGGCTGCGCCATTCTTGTCCTGCCTAGGTTCCTGGGGTGTCACCCTGGAGGAAAGTTGCATTGTAATTATGTGCGGAAATAATGGAGTATCTGGTTGCCAGACGGTGATCACTACGGAAGTAACCCCTGCTGCTAATGTGGATTGCAGCATGATCCAAAATAGCGGCTCCCGCTTCCCTGGGAGACCGCGTGGGATGTGTGCAAACAGTGATGTTGCAAGAAGTTGGCCGGGAGAGGCGCGAAAGAGAGAACCCCACCCTGCTGGGGAAAGTGGCGCGAAAGCTGTGGCCGCGCCCTCCTGGACTGTGACAGGCTCAGAGCCAATTCTGGGTCATGATGTGCAGCTGTGGGACCCTCCTCTAATATCCACCAGAGGAAGGGGTCCTTGTATCTGCCAATGGCGAACGGAGCTGATTGAGGGAGAAGCTGGATGTGCGCTTCCTGTCCCTCAGTTCCGAGGAGCTGGTGAACAGGAGAGACTGCTGTGCCATGTGTGTCCGTTGCTAAACACCACTACCAATTGTGCCATGGACATTGCCATACACCCCTACCAACTGCCAGGAGGCTTCCTGGAAGTGAAGGCGGGTGGAAAAGAGACCTTGCGGTGCCTGTGCATGCAGTGCCGGCTGCCGGGCGGAGAAGCCAGCACCACGGCGAGATGCCAGCAATGCGGTATACACTACTTGTGGGCCGTGGAGTCGTTCGTGCCTGGGCACGTCGCGGAGGCGGGAGGAGAGACAGCCAAGCTGACGGCTGGAGCCTCACCCAGAGTGAAGAGAGAGAAGGTCAATCCCGGAGAATGGGGATCGCTGCTGATGACAGTACCTGACAAGAGTGGAACTGGGGCCTGCAACCGCAGCGAGAACCCGGAACCTTGCTGTCAGTCCCCTGAGGAGGTACCCTTACTGGCATCGGAGTCTGCCTTGTTGGACGACGAGCAGGGAAGTCCTACGTCGGTGGTGATGCGCCTACCGGCGGGCCACTACAGCGGCGCTGAAAGCAAAGACAAGCGACTTACCGGTGGTCTCGAGGAGCTGAGCCTCGAGATTCTGTGACAACCTGCGCTGGTGCGGCCGGAGCAGCGGAAGAGTCCCACGGCCATGGCGACTCCCAGCGTGAAAGGAGAAGAGGACCTCATCGCAAGCCAGCGGAGTGGTGAGATACCCTCTTACCTCCCACAGGCTCCGATGGAGGCGGCGGAGAAGAAAGGCCCTGCCAAGGCCCAAGCGGAGCGAACCATCGTATCCGGCACTGGATGTTGAAATGGAGGAAGAAGTTCCGGTGGGGTACCCTACCCAAGATGGCGCCTCATCCTGCGAGACCGATGACGTCACTTCCGGTGGCCTCAGCGGAGCCGACCGGAAGCAGCCATCGCCGCCGATGATCAGCACCAGCCTGTCCAAAGAAGATATGGACAGATACCGGGAGGTAGTGAAGAGTGCCAGAAGACGGGTGAGCCTGATCTGCCCAGCGTTGCCACCGGCCGGGGCATCGCCAAATTGCGGATCATAATACCACAGCGTAAGAACAGTTCCCCCTTCCCTTTGCCCAAGGCCACTGCCCAAACCCCTGCCCCTGTCACGTCTTCCTCTGGGTCCCAATCTAGCCAAGGGTGGTCTGGGGAGTCACGGGACACGTCTGAAGAAAGGACTGGGTCAGCTATGGACTGGGGTGAATGCTTTACTTCTAATGAGCGGTCGGGGAGGGAGATGATTCCTGCTAGGACATCCCCGAGAATGAATCCTACTGGTTATGATACTACTGAGAGGGAGAGGCCTAAGCGTTATGGGTCGGCCTCTAGGTCAACTAATACATCAGGTGTCTCTTCTGGGGGAGAGACTGAGGAGAGTGAGACAGCAATGGCAGTAAAAGAGCATGCTGTGGAGCCAAGCACCAAGTGGTGGGCTCCCCTGTTTGAAGGATAGGAAGCCTGGCTAGATCGCACCCGATTCATATTAATGAGAGGAGAGGTGGTTGACCACTGGTGGGATGTGGGCGAATACTCTGAGGAGGAACGCCAGGAAGAGTTAGTCAGAAGAGTTAGTACGAAATACAGAAGGGACTAGCCATTCCAAGGGGATCCTCTATACTGTATGATGTAATTGCCCCTGAAGAGCCCCTATCTTGGGTTCTGCCAGGCAAGGCAGGCAATAAGAAACTGATTAGAATCAGCAGGGCTGAGAGAGCCATAGTTGCACGCTATAAGCGGTCCCATGGATTAGAATACCCCTATGTCCCAGAACCCCTTATGCAGGAAATAGAGGACAATAGGGATGCTTGGTTAAGGGAGTCTGTGGAGGACTACATCAAGTCTAAGTTTAGTCATGTGGAGCAAAGGATAGAGGCTAGAATTTGCTACCTAATGAGAATCTGGAGTATTGGGCGCAACATCTATATGCACAAGATGGAGTACCGGCCAGAGAACGGGCAGCCTAGATGCTATAGCATAGCAGTGTTAGATGCTAATGGGAGGGAGGTAAAGAAGCCTGATCCGAGACATTACTACTGAGGTTTAGATTCTCCTAAGGAGTAGTCCATAAAGTGTAATTCTGGATGCCATAATGTCTTATGTTGATTATGTACAGTGTGGGAAGATGTATTCCTGTATTGATATTCTAGTTTATATTTTACAGTTGCCCTTTTGAAGGAAGGTTCCGCAAATTTAGGTCCAAGCGGGGTCGTTGGATTCCACCAGGGGGAGATTGTAGCCCTGTATAATTTTGGGTCTACATACCTCTCTCATTCTGTGCAGTAATCCCTGTTAAGAGGGCAGGTTTGCCAGAAGTCATCATGGAGGTTTGCCCTCAACCCCTGTGATTTGTAAGGTGTAGCAAAGGAAGTGACAGCATGCTCTGTGTCCACTACTAGTGACACAGGGGTGGGCCTTCTGGAAGCTATATATTACGCATCACTTCCTAAAGTTAGTGGTTCAAGTCTGCTCTGTCTGGAATCAAGCCTGTGAAGTTCAAGTGTCAGTAGTGACAGAGTGACAAGCTGACCCACACTGTGTCCAGGGCTCTGGCACAGCTGGTGGCCCTCCCTTAGGGGAGAGGTGGCAGAAATATCCCTGTCTCTATTACAGAGTCAGGAGGGAACTTCCTTGAGGTGTGCAGTTATATGATGTGCGGCTTCAAACTCTCAGTGCCAGTGCAGGGGAGCCTGGTTCAATTCCCAGTGTCGGCTCCTTGTGACCTTGGGCAAGTCACTTTATCTCCCAGTGCCTCGGGCACAAAAAACATAGATTGTAAGCTCCACGGAGCAGGGACCTGTGCCTGCAAAATGTCTCTGTAAAGCGCTGCGTAGTACTAGCAGCGCTATACAAGAACATGCTATTATTATTATTATTATTATTTACCGTAGAATCTTGAGACTAGATCTAATATCTCCCTATTTGTCTGCATCACTACACCTGAATCTCATCCTGGGAGTACCCCTATAGCCCCACCCCCTCCCAACATTGCCCACAATTTTCAATTTGGCCCAGTATTCGAAGAGGAGATTACACAAGCGCTTCTCTAATTAAAACTAAGCAGCCAATGTGGACCTGAATTACTACAATCTAGGTTCCTAAGACTTGGTGCCCCAGCAATTTCCAAACCAATTGCTTCCATAGTCAACTCTATCCTGTCTGTAGGCCATGTCCCTAAGACCTGGAAAGCTGCCAGAGTTGTCCCAATCTTCAAAAGTGGGGACAAAAACACTGTCTCAAACTACAGACCAATCTCCCTTCTCCCAATTCTATCCAAAGTCATGGAAAAATGTGTCCACTCCGAATGAAGCGATTACTATAACAAGACAAATTTCCTTAGCCAATTTCAATCTGGCTTTCGCCCCAAACACTCTACCGTAACTACCCTGCTAAAAGTTTGCAATGAAATCCAGTTTGGAATGGAACGGGGTCAACTCACTGGTGCAGTATTCCTAGATTTTGCAAAGGCTTTTGATACTGTTGATCATACTATCCTGCTCAACAAACTCCAGAGCTCTGGAATAGGGAAGCATGCTTTAAACTGGTTTCAGTCCTACCTATCAGGTAGATCCCAACATGTGTCCATCTCTGGCTCTAACTCTAACCCCCTGGATATCACCTGTGGCGTCCCGCAAGGCTCTGTTCTGGGGCCCCTACTCTTCTCAGTGTTCATCAATGATCTTCCCACAGCTTGTCAGGAAGCCTCAATACACATGTATGCAGATGACACAATCCTATACGCACACAGCCATAGCCTCTCTGACCTTCAACACATACTTCAGTCTGACTTTTTCAGACTCGAAAACTGGATTTCCCAAAACAAACTGTTTTTAAACACTGATAAAACTGTAACAATGGTGTTTGGGACCAAGACTGAATTTTTAAAGCTTCCAGCACTTCCAACACTAACACCACCCTAACTCCTGTTACTAGTTTTAAATACCTGGGCATATGGTTTGACACTCACTTAACATTCGGGATGCACATTGATACCCTGACAACCAAGACCTATGCCAAACTAGGGGTACTTTACAGGAACAAATCCTCCCTAAGTCTCCTGGTCAGAAAACGTATCACACAGCAGATGCTAATGCCAATTATTGACTATGGAGACATAGTATATGGCTCGGCACCTCAAACCCACCTTAGCAAACTTAGCACCCTCTACAATTCAATTTGTCGTTTTGTTCTCCTATGCAACTATAACACACATCACTGCGAAATGCTCAAAGAACTAGATTGGTCATCACTCGAGTCTAGGCGCAAAGTTCACCTTTCCTGTCTTGCCATCAAATACTTTCTGGGCAAGCTACCCAGCTACCTGAACAAGCTCCTCACCCCTACCACATGCAGCACCTATCACCTGAGATCAGACTCCAAAAGACTGTTCATGGTCCCAAGCCTCAACAAAGTATCCGGCCGTTCCTCCTTCTCTTACCGTGCACCCAAAAACTGGAACAACCTACCAGAGACTCTCACATCCACCACCAGTTTAAGCTCTTTCAAATCTAAGGCTGTCACACATTTTAATCTGGTCTGTAACTGTTTCATTCGCCCATAATATAAATTATCTTTAACTGTGCATGCTATGTCTTGTATATAATGTATACCTTGCTCATTATGTAACTGTATTTGTAAACATGTATTATTTGTCTTAACTCTGTGCCCAGGACATACTTGAAAACGAGAGGTAACTCTCAATGTATTACTTCCTGGTAAAATATTTTATAAATAAATAAATAATTTAGTAGACCTGGAATTATTTTCCTCTCTCTCTCCTCCCCTTACATGCCTCAAAGGGGTCTGGAGAAGAGGAAAACTGGTTCCCAAAACTGCTTTCTGTCACATCCACAGCTACTCCAGTCACGGACCGCCTCGCTGACGCGTCACACGGCGTTCCTATGCGCACACGCACGGCTAGGGCAGTACACGCACGCTCAGTGAGAAGCTGCCAACACCTCCCACTGGGAGGGAACTCGGCCGTACACCCGCGTGACATCAGCGCTCCGCGACGCGCATCGCGCACGCGCGCGGGTTGCTCGGCAACCAAGGCAATCACCAGGAAAGCATGACCTGCAGGCTGTTTCTAATTACTGCTGCTCGGACACCATTGGAGGACCGGACCACACCCTTGCAAGGTAATTGGATCCTCCCTGCATATATACCTGCTCCTGTCTGGCATTCCTTGCTGAGCATAAACTCCTGTTTATGCATTGTGCTCACCGCTGCTGTCTAGTTTTGTCTTGAACTTTGTCTGTCCTGTTTGACCCTGCCTGTTACTTGGATTTCTACACTCTCCAGCACTTTGACCCCGGCTTCGTTACTCGACTACTCTACCTTCTATTACCCAGGACCTTGGCTACGAAACTCTACCTACCCGGACTCTCCAACCCTGGAACACGGCAAGTACCCTGACTACCCTGACCTCTCCAACCCTACGACGCGGTACGACTTGGACTACGCATTCCGGACAGGACTGCGTGGTTGTGGGTCGGTGCCTTTCTATCCCCACCTCAGCCCCGCGGTCTTCCGTCCTGTTTGTGGTGAGCGCAGCGTGACAATATGCTCAGCCCAACAAACATGGACGCCGCTGAGGTGGCCCGACGCTTAGACACCCATGAGGAATGCTTCCGGCAACTTACCGGCTCATTTACACACAAGGAACAACTAGTGTCCCAACTTAAACAAGACGTGGATACCCTGACTGAACAAGTTAGACGTTTAACTGTATCTACCACCAACCCCGTTCCACTCACAGCCACTCCTGCACTTATCACACCTACCTCCGAACCACGACTACCTGCGCCCAACCGATATGCAGGGGATCCCAGCGGTTGTCGGGGGTTTCTGAACCAGTGCTTCATACAGTTTGAGCTAATGCCCTCTCACTTTCCTTCTTCACGAATAAAGGTCGCATACATAATCTCCCTGCTGACTGACGCCGCCCTGGCATGGGCTTCTCCTATTTGGGAGCAACGCCCAGATTTGATCTCTGACCTCACTCTCTTCATCACCGAATTCAGAAGGGTGTTTGACACCCCAGGGCGTAGGGTTACGGCTGCATCCACTCTGCTTAATATTTCTCAGGGAGACCGTACTGTGGCTCGTTATGCTCTGGACTTCCGGACGGTGGCGGCCGAGACCGCCTGGAACGATGTGGCTCTATCTGCAGTCTTCTGGCAGGGCCTGTCCGAACGGTTGAAGGATGAATTAGCAGCTCTGGATCGTCCCGCTGGACTGGAGGACCTGATAGACCTGTGCATCCGGATGGATCAGCGCCTCCAAGAGAGAAGGAGGGAAAGAAACAAACACCCCCGAGGTATACAATCATCTTCCTTTTCCACCATAGGTCCTCTACTCTCCACAACTCCCGTCCTAGATGAACCCATGCAGCTGGGAGGGACTAGCCTTTCGCCTATCGAGAGGCAACGTAGAAGACGAGCGGGACTATGCCTCTACTGTGGCAATAACGGCCACCTGGTATTCAACTGTCCGCTGAAGCCGGGAAACGCCAAAGCCCAGTGAGTATAAGGAGGATCATGCTGGGCACTGCAACTTTTCCCCCTCCTCAACCCTCTACGAGGTTTTATCTACTGATCTCCATATCCGGTGAGACCTTCACAGTACAGACACGGGCCTTTCTGGATTCGGGGTCAGGAGGAAACTTCGTGGACCAAAAGTTCGCCTTCAAGAATAAAATACCGTTGGTACCCAAAGATCGACCGGTAGGTCTTGAAGCCATTGACGGACGACCATTGCAGCCAGCGATCATTTCCTTACAAACCATACCCCTTAACATCATGACTAGCGACTTTCACTCCGAGACTATAACCTTTGATGTCATTCACACCCCCTCCTCGAACATCATTCTGGGACTTCCGTGGCTCCGGATCCACAATCCTGTCATTGACTGGACAGAGGCCACGCCACTTCGTTGGAGTTCTTTTTGCTTGGAACATTGCATGTCTGCTCCAAAGTCAGTGGCAGGAATGGAGGTCACGGATCCTGACAGGGTACAGCTGCCGGGGATATACGAAGATTTCCGCGATGTCTTTGACAAACGTCAAGCAGAAGAACTTCCGCCACATCGTGCGTACGATTGCCCAATCGATCTTCTACCCGGTACCATGCCCCCGAGAGGAGGATCATACCCATTGTCCATACCGGAGACTCAGGCTATGAGACTATATATCCAGGAGAATCTTCAGAGGGGGTTCATTCGTAAATCCTCATCACCTGCGGGGGCGGGTTTTTTCTTCGTCAAGAAAAAGGACGGAACCCTCAGACCCTGCATAGACTATCGCAGTCTCAACAAACTTACCATAAAGAACCGCTACCCCCTTCCGTTAATAACAGAATTGTTTGACAAACTCCAAGGAGCTAAGATCTTCACCAAGCTGGATCTCAGAGGCGCCTATAATCTGGTCAGAATCAGACAGGGAGACGAATGGAAGACAGC
>WSYH01010150.1:0-23919 GCA_036426205.1 Ascaphus truei | reverse complement strand
AACTTTGATCCTATATTTAGAGAATTTCTCTACCCTGACTGCCTTTTATTATCTGCTGCTCAGCCTTGAGACACGCTATAACATCTTTGGGAGTTGGATTCCTTCCATATATGCATTCCATACACCTTGTTTGCATTATGCCTTGTTTTCCCTCATGTCCAGTTTTTTACAGCTCATGGGGGTTATATTTTGATCTGTGTGAGATAACTTATTGCATGTTTTTCTTATCCTTTGTGGATTGGTCCATTTATCTTTGAGCAGTTATTTCTCTGCATTACCTATCAGAGGAGTATATATATGGTATTTATACATTGTACTTTATGTGCAGATAGACTGCCCACTGTTTGCATTGTACAGTACCATCCATGGTTTGGCATATGTGAGTAAATTTGAGTTTAGGATGTTCTTATGCTGAGTACATCCCTCACTTTGAGTATTGTTGTGGCATTATTGTATGTCATGTACCTATTTGAGCTTCATCTTACCCTTCTGTGGTTCATTTTGGGGACCGGCCGGTCATGACTCTATGTGGGATCTTTTGATCTCCACTGAGAGTGTTAGGCTTACTCTCCATTCATTTGCATTACAACTGCATCTCCACTTTGTTAAGGGTTTTTTCACACACACTTTGCAAGGTTAAGAGCTCCTCACTGTATTTTCCCTGTTTGCCTTGTGTTGTTTAAATTGTATGTTATTTTTCACCTTGTTTTTGTTGTTGTTTCAGTCCATGACAGAATAAACTTTTTTGGATATTATTATTTTATATGATCAGAGTGCTTGTGTTGGGATTTCTCTGTCTCTCTGTGTTTTCATACTTTAGTTCCCATAGCACTGTCACTTACCTGTATCTTGGTATATCTGTGGCTTTTGATCATATTCACCCTTTTTGGTTTTTGATGCGGTTATGTTTGTGTTTTTATATATATATACACACACACACACACACACACACACACACACACACACACACACACACACACACACACACACACACGTATGTATGTTTCACGTTTCGCTGCTTTATTATAAAATCTCACCATGTCTTTTTTTGCACAGTTCAGTTGCAATTCAAGACTTTCGATGCTGACATTATTCTGATGGTCTTGCTCAGATAGTTGGGTGTGTAGAGATTTTGTCTCCAGAACAAGGTTATTTATCTTTTCAAGTTGCGCTGCAGATTCCTTTTGCTGATCATTTGAGGAAGAAGAGTGTTGCATGACAGACAGAACTTGCTTAGCATGGCCTGAAATAAAAAAAAGATAGTCATACTGAAGTCTTAAAATATAGCACAGGTAGATAGAGATGAAGAAGCGCTCAAATGCTAGGTATAATAACCAATAATAGCCAAAGCCCAAGGATAATCCAGAAACAAATAACAAGGTGAGAATAACAGCAGCAATATTGGGTAAATAAGCCTCCTGAAGACAGGTACTGGGTAGGAATGAACCCCCCACGATCAGTCTCATTGGAAGCAACCCTGTAGCAATGAAGTACTCACAAGTCCTTGGTTGGGGCTGGCAGGATGTGCAGCTTCCAGTGGTAGCCTACACAGGAAATGGAGAGGAGCGCACGATCCAACAGGAGCAAGGAGAGGACCCAATGCAAAAAAATATGTAAACTTTATTCTGTCATACACCTAAAATCCAACGCGTTTCGAACGCTGGTGCGTTCTTTATCAAGGATCTGTTGGATCGTGCGCTCCTCTCCATTTCCATTTCCTTTAAAATATAGCACAGCCTTATGATAAACTGAAAATGTAACAAAAAAAAATAATAATATGATTTTACAATGTAGATCAGTTTAACAAGAATGGACTGCCAGATGATCTGCATATTTGGAAAAGCAGGAGTCTTCAACTGTACCTTCTGCATCTATATTCAGAGAGATTACAAGATTTATAACCTTATTTGTTTCTTTGAGGAGGTAAGTAATTGTAATGAATTCTAATGTGTACACTACAGTACTGTACATGTGCTACAGTAATGTGTCGACTTGCAGGTGTTTAAAAAATACCACAGTGGTCCATTGTGAATTGACCTTGGTACTGAAGAAGTTACAATACTGTATCAATTTAGGCATTTCATATAAAAAAACTCAATGCACAGTGTCTGGTTTTCTACTGTTCAGAGAGTTCTGAGGTGAGTACACCGCTGCAGTACTTGTTCAAAAAGCCCGACATAACGTACGCTTATTTAATATGGTCCGCAATTAATGCAGCAGATGATAAGATGGCCACAGTTGGTCAAATTTATCAATATGTTATCGAAAATTATGACTTTTACAAATTTCACCAGATGCTCGTGTGTGGAAGCGTGCAATAAGGAAAAAGTTATGTATCAATCCGTGTTTTTTTCGTATTGCTCCTGCACCCGGAGTTAGAGGAGGGTATTGGTGTGTTGCGCCAGATTTTTCGAGTATCTTTGATTATGGAGACTTCAAAAGGCGAAAGGTCATGGTAAAACCAACTAAGATTCGTCAGTCCCAGGCCAGCAATGGAACAGCACCAGCGCCAGCGCCAGCACCGGCTTACAATAACGGTCCAACCGTCAGTGAAAACCTGGTGACCGGCAACCCTTGCTATCTGTCCCCGCCTGGATACCTGCAGCCTGAGCAAGATTTCACGTACAGATACCAGCAAGCTTGCATGTACCAAAAACATTTCCAGCTTCATCAGCTCTCAACTATAGGTGTAGCGGGCCCGCTGTCACCTGTCACCTGTCAACTACGTGTATATTCTTTTCTTCTAGGAAAGTAGGAGCGCTGGTGTATTCAGTGATATATAAAATATAAGAAAAAAGCAAATATAGTGCAGATGGTTGATACTGGTAATATATCAATCTGTTAGCTCTAAGTGGTTGCACTCACAAAACTTCTTGAAGTAATAGATATGTCAGAGATTCTTCTCTCTCTGACTGGAGCCCTTGTAATGGATGGATACAATAAATCTCAGGATACCCCTCAGTAAGTGTGGTATGTCGACATGAAAAGAAAAAATGCCACAATAATGCATACTATTTGACCAATTGTATTACAGAATACGAATAGCACGAGTAGTTTCACTCACATTTTCAATCTAACAAACAGGCATTGGAGAGAACCGCCGATATTAAGAAGGACTCCGTCGGTGCAGGCTTCTCTGTGTCTCACTCGCGTCTCACCCCCTTGTTTCCGCATGCGTCACTTCCGGGCAGCATCACAGGTGAGGGCAGAAGAGCGTCCTGCCTTGGAGATCAGCTCCGATTGCCAGTCCTTTAACACTTCTCTAACAACGCTAACTCAACGCGTTTCACTAATGCTTTGTCATGTTTTAGAAACACTGTATTTTGTTATAAAAGGAGACACAATTAAACAATTTAAAAGAATTAACATTTTTTTAAATTTATTTGGAGTAATTAAAAACATTTATTTATAACTTTTGAACAGTCTAACAATCACGCAGCGAATTCTATCCCCACCAGTCTGCCCTTTGAGGGACGAGCCCTTGTACACTACCGACACACTTTATTAAAGTGTGGCCGGTACCGCAAGCCGGGAGATTTCCCGGCTTGCTAGTGGCCGCCCCTCGGCGCGGTCACGCGTCTTCGGGAGCGTGCGCCCCCTGCACGCGCGTCCAGGGGCGCCCCGAGGGAGCCCTGGTGTCCCGCGATCGCGGGACAGCGGCAGGGGGTTCCGGGGGACCCGGCAGCGGTAGGGAGAGCGCCCCGATCGGAGGGCGCTCTTCCGCTGCTTCGGCGCGCGCCCGTCACTCTCGGGCGCGCGCCAGGCTACTGCTGCGGCCAAGAACGGGCAAATGCTCGAATAAACTTGGCCGCAGCAGTATGCCTCAAAATGCCATTTATTAAGTCTCTCATGATTGTCATTAAATGATCGTTAACCGTAAAATAGCACTGCAATTCCTCCACAATGGTTCTCCTTAAAGTTTCAGGAAGAGCCTTTTTGACGTGACTCCCTTCTTAATTCACGTTGTGGGTCCACCCGCAGTACACCTCGTAACTTACGTGATGTTTGAAGATGTACATGGCATATATCTGGGCTATACCAGCACTTGCAACCCTATATTTGTCCCTGACTTGCTGGGGCAGGTCGCGCAAGCTGATGTCGAGCACCGTTTCAATGCAAGCGTGTGTGGGTGTGATTCTGGGAGCGGGTGGCAGCGGGCGATGGTAGGTGGTCTGGGAGGATGCTTTCCTCCTGTTCCTCCTGTCTTAGTCGCCTTATCTGTGTTGTCATCTCCTGGCGTGGTCTTGACAGGGTTGTCATGTCATCCTCACATCCATGCCACCCTCCTGCTTCTGCGTCCGTATCCCCGCTATGTCAGTCTCCATCTTCTCCATCCACCTATCCATATTTAGCATGGTCTCTAAAAGAAGATCTATCTTCATCAAAGGAATAGAAATTGGACACAGGCAGCACAAAATATCACTATTCGCAGAGGATGTCATTTTAACCCTGACGCAACCCCAAACATCCCTACCTAACCTCCAAAAAGAACTCCGAGATTTTGGAGATATATCAGGCTACAAAATCAATAACGATAAATCAGAAGCGCTAAATTTAAGCCTGCCAGAGCCAGAGGTGAAACTCCTCAAATTAAACTTTAATTACCATTGGAGCTCCTCGAGTATCAAATATCTGGGAGTAAAGATAGCGAGGAACTACCAATCCCTATATCAACAAAATTACCCGACCCTGTTCCGGAAAATTAAACAAGACTTAGCGAAATGGGGAGGATATCAAATATCATGGATCGGGAGAATGATCTCGGTTAAAATGAACATACTCCCCAGATTATTATATTATTTCCAGACGCTCCCGGTCCACATCCCTGGCTCAGAATTAAAGAACATACAAAAACTAATCTTCCACTTCATTTGGCAGGGTAAGAAACCCAGAACCGCTAGGACAGTTCTCCTGGCATCAAGGGGTAGAGGAGGACTTGGTGTCCCAGACATCACAAAATACTACCTAGCCGCACAATTGCGACAGGTGGTAGTCTGGAATGCCAACCCAAACCAATACTGTTGGCTAGATATAGAATCATACTACGCCGGAACGCCTTCACTACCAGCTTGCCTTTGGTCCCTGAGCAGGGAAGACATGCAGAATAGTAAACTTAAATTAGGCCCAATGAGACACACATGGGAGACCTGGACGAGATGCAAATATAAATTTAAACTCACTTCGCCCCAATCCCAACTCATACCAATTCACAAAAATCCGAAATTCCCTCCTGGTTGTGAGCCCAGACAATTGGACCAATTCAAAGCAAAAAATATTAGAGCGATCGCTGACCTCTTGAGTATTGGAGAATTCCTGAGCTATCAAAATCTACAAACTAAATATGAAATAACAAGTTTGGACGTGTTCAAGTATCTACAAATTCGGCACTTTATTCGAACCTTATCCCCAACGTTGAAATTTCCCCCTCTCACAGTTTTTGAGCGGCTCTGTCGAGAAACAGGCCACCAGAAAGGTCTTATAACACAAATTTACGCAGAATTGGAAAGGGCTATAGAAGCCCCCACACATGACTATATGCTGCATTGGGCAGCAGAATTGGGAATAGTTATAGACCGAGAGGACTGGGAAAGAATTTGGGAGAATGCCTCAGGAACTTCCATATGTACCACAATCAAAGAAAATATATATAAAATACTGTTCCGCTGGTATCTTACCCCAGTTAGAATAAATCAAATCTACCCCCAGGCGTCCGATCTATGCTGGAGAGGTTGCGGTCAAAAGGGGGACATGGCACACATTTGGTGGACATGTCCGGAAATTCAAAAATACTGGGGAACCACTCAAAAATTAATAGAAGAGGTCACCGGCCTCAAAATCCCTGTTGACCCGCTGACCTACCTGTTGGCCAGGCCCCTAGAAAATGTGGACCGACCAACAAGTAAATTAATCTCCTTCATCCTAACAGCGGCTAGATGTGCAGTGGCGGCCGCCTGGAAGAAAGTGTCTCCCCCCTCAAAACAAACGATAAAAAATAGGATACAAGAGGTAATGAATATGGAGAAACTATCGGCCTTTTTGAAAAGATCCACGGACTCCTTTAATAAAACATGGGACCCGTGGCTAACCCACATGGCACCCCCACGTCCCTAACCCAAAAATGAAAAGTAAAAAGAACGAGTCTAGAAACTCCAATAGAAATATTCTGAGGATGCGATAAGCAACAGGTATCCCCCCCCCCCCCCCCCCCCCCCTCCATACTCTTACTCTCTGTTTCCATACTCGCGCCCCCCTCACAACCCGAGGAGGGTCAGGGGGGCGATGAGCTTTCCTCTCTCTTTCTGGTTTCTTTAACCAAAAAATGGAGAAAACTTGTATTAGGCTGTATTAACATATATGACATGTACAATGTGAAATAAGTATTTGCCTAATAAAAAATTTTTGGAAAAAAAAAAAAAAGAAGATCTATCTTTACCATAGAGTTCTCAGGGATATCGACACAACCCATTCAGCATGCGGGCGAACGAGCTGGATCTTGTGCAAGGAGTGCTGTGGACATCTGAGTGGATGGGTGCTGGAGCGGATAAGCTAGGGGTTCCCCGCAGCAGAGCAGCGTCATCGATGAGTGCAGGAGACGGTGACCTGGGGGTTCCCGGGAGAGCAGAGTAATGGATGGGTGGCTTCCATTGGTTTTGCATTCTTTCTACATCCGCAAATTTCTTCTTGACATAATAAGGCCCAGGCTTCTTAGCCTTTGGAGTCGTCAGAAGGTTTTCTTTATTAGCCTTGGCCTTTCACTTGGAAAAGGCTTCCGCCTTTCGCTTTTTCGGCACGGCAGAAGAGAGTGGGTTCCTGCGTCCGTAGAATCGGGGTTGATCCATGGAAGCAGATGGGACAATGCAGTATCTGGACAAGGGCAAGTTCAGATACAGATCAGCGAGTGGTAGTCTAAGGAATTTGTGTCACCTTTAATGCACTGTGCCCCTGTTTGTTTTTTTGTCACATGCATGGCAACGAGGTGCAGGTGTTAAAAGTGGGCGTACTGTAATGAGACCCATTAAAGTATAAATACACCATCCATTTTGTTGATTCACTGCATGTTGAATACACATTGAATATACATTCTTGTGCTTGTATTTATTTCTAAACGCAGCGATGCCGGTTAAAAAGATTTCCAAGGATCTCAGCATGAGAATACAGGATATGTACAAAAGAGGACACCGAATTTCAGAGATTCAATGCTGGTTAAGTACTTCTGGCCTCGTTGTACCAGCAGCCACCATGAGCTATCATGCCCACTGTAAGGCCAAAAATGTCAAGCGGACACCAACAGTTACTACCGCGTAAGTAAAGTATTTTCAATATGTTTTATTTACCGTACAGTACAGTAATAGCACATTTACTGGTTAAATGGATTATTGTTTTTAACAGAACCTTTTTCCTAGCAATTATTTGAGATAAATTTTTTTTGTATGTTGCAAATCTTTCCTCAAGTATCATAATTACATTCTTACATTCTTATAATCAATTAATTTAAAGACACCCATTCTATTAAGTGAGTTGCATCTCTTTCCTTAATTATCACTCACTTCATTATTACTCATTGTGACTCACTCACTCACAACCCCCAATGCAGTACACAGTATACTGTTTACTGTAAACAGTATGACACACACACAAAGTACCAGTAATAGTATATTATAATGTTACAGTATATACTGTATATATATCTATTATAATTTATATCGCTGTATATTTATGCATTATAACTATATTATACAGCATATATCTCTATTATAATTTATATTGTTGTATATTTATATAACTATATATATATATCTCTATTATAATTTATACAGGAACATAAAAACCTCTCTATGAAGGTTTTCAGGCAGCAATAAAGGTGTATTAACATACAGCAAACCGCAGCAGCGGTAGACAGTGCAAACTCGCAAGGAAGACCCTGAAATAGGGCATGATGCAAAGAAAAGCATCCTGGTAATAGGGTGGGTGATCCAACTCGTGACGCTGGTACTGTATGTTAATACACCTTTATTGCTGTCTGAAAACCTTCATAGAGTGGTTTTAATATTCCTGTTCTTCTGTTAAGAGTTTTTTGCTGTCAAGACTTTGCTTTATCACATTTTGCTGTGTCTGTGCCATTCAGCCGATATCCCATCACCAGTCAGGTGATTGGATTTTATTTTATGTTCCCCCACCTGTCCCATCTACTTAAGAGAGACCTTATTATCTGCACACCTTTTTACTAAGGTCATTTTAAGGTTTCACATTATCCCAGACAGAGTTGCACTATTATTGTGTGTTTTGTTTCAACACCGGTGACTCCCTGACTCCTCTACACTACTTCATTCTAAGGATCAACAAGGAAGATAGAGTGAAGGTTGAGCTGTACTCTGTTAGTCGTTTGTATTTATCTCTTTGTCCTATACGGTATTTATTATTGTTGTTGTATTGCTCATCTTAGACACCCATAGGAGCGCCTGGTGAATTTCTGTCTCCACCTTTGCAGAAATGTAGAGCTGTAGGTTGGATTGCTATTAGACTTTGAAGACAGCAGCTCGCGATCGCCCAATTGAGTTTATACACGGTATTGCAGACAATGCTAAAAAAACGATCGCAAACATATCGAAAACCGATCGGAAAAAAAAAGTAAATTTCTAAACGGTTGGAAAACAGAGCGTGTCTGGCCACGGTTATCAGAGTGGCTCCGCTTCGGCTGCTTTAGAATAAAGGCTGCTGCAGCTGTAGACAAGGGTAATGCAGTTGATGTGGTCTACTTACATTTTGCAAAGGCTTTTGATACGGTTCCACACAAGGTGTACAAAATAAAGAAAATTGGACTCAGCAACAATATATGCACCTGGATTGAAAACTGGTTAAACGACAGACAACAGAGGGTTGTTGTGACAGGGTAAATAAACGTCACCAGCCATATGCCTGGCAGAGTTAATTAGTCTGAGCCCAGCTGCCTCATCAAGGTGTTTTAAAACCCCCAGGCTTTACACACATGCAGGCTAGCTGGTCAGGAGACAGGAGTGAAATGCTGAAGTAAGATTACTGCTACAAGGTCTGTTTTCAAAGTACATGTTTGAGAAGCTGTCTTGTTTTACTATGCTAACAAGAAGCTGTTTTGTTTTTGTGTGCTGTAATTTTTAAGGCTCAATAAATGAACCTCATCAAGAAAACCCGCGTGTGGTTGCATGTACCCTGCAATAGTTGTCATAAATGGAACTTTTTCAGGTTGGGCTAAAGTCGTGAGTGGAGTACCTCAGGGATCAGTACTGGGACCCCTGCTTTTTAACGTGTTTATTAATGACCTTTAGGTTGGGATCGAGAGCAAAGTCTCCATCTTTGCTGATGATACTAAATTGTGTAAGGTAATAAAATCAGAGCAGGATGTAATTTCTCTTCAGAAGGACTTGGAGAGACTGGAAACGTGGGCAGGTAAATGGCAGATGAGGTTTAATACAGATAAATGTAAGGTTATGCATTTGGGATGCAAGAATAAAAAGGCGACTTACAAATTAAATGGAAATATATTGGGGGAATCCTTGATGGAGAAGGATTTAGGAGTGCTTGTAGACAGCAGGCTTAGCAATAGTGCCCAAAGTCATGCAGTAGCTGCAAAGGCAAACAAGATCTTATCTTGCATCAAACGGGCAATGGATGGAAGGGAAGTAAACATTATTATGCCCATTTTCAAAGCATTAGTAAGACCACAACTTGAATATGGAGTACAATTTTGGGCACTAATTCTAAGAAAATACTTTATGGAACTAGAGAGAGTGCAGAGAAGAGCCACAAAATTAATAAAGGGGATGGACAATCTAACTTATGAGGAGAGGCTAGCTAAATTAGATTTATTTACATTAGAAAAGAGGCGTCTAAGAGGAGATATGATAACTATATACAAATATATTCGGGGACAATACAAGGAGCTTTCAAAAGAACTATTCATCCCACGGGCAGTACAAAGGACTCGTGGCCATCCCTTAAGGTTGGAGGAAAGGAGATTTCACCAGCAACAAAGGAAAGGGTTCTTTACAGTAAGGGCAGTTAAAATGTGGAATTCATTACCCATGGAGACTGTGATGGCAGATACAATAGATTTGTTCAAAAAAAGGTTGGACGTCTTTTTAGATGGGAAAGGTATACAGGGATATACAGTACCAAATAAGTATACATGGGAAGGATGTTGATCCAGGGATTAATCCAATTGCCAATTCTTGGAGTCAGGAAGGAATTTATTTTTCCCCTTATGAGATATCATTGGATGATATGACACAGGGTTTTTTTGTTTGCCTTCCTCTGGATCAATAAGTAAGTATAGATATTGGATAAAGTATTTGTTGTCTAAATTTAGCATAGGTTGAACTTGATGGACCTACGTCTTTTTTCAACCTCATCTACTATGTAACTATGTATGTTATATTCACTTAGCACTCTCATGATTCTGGATTCACACTTTTTTTAAACTACTGTATATAAATGTTAATAAATGTGTTTTTTTTAACTGGTTGTCTGTAGTCGTGCCAAGACCTATTCAGGATTGATTATAATCTTTAATTTTGATAAAGCTCGTTGGAGCGAAACATGTCAGTGTGACTTACTGCTGGTGATTAAATCGTTTTTTATTTCAACCTCTTTTGCTGGCTCATTCTTTGCTGTGCGGTGCCTTCTGGTGGTCTGCCAACATTTTTCTACTGTTTACTTTATTTGGGCTACGCACGCTGATCCGATGCCCTGCAAGTTTACAACTCTATGGATTTAAGAAGGATATCCTAATAAGAAGATATTACAATGTGAGTAAAACTCATTAATTTTGGACATTCTTGTTTACCTTGGAGGTTTCTCTAGGTGCTGGGACACATAGGACTCATTGGATATCTAGATAGGAGAGTCTACTCCAATGCTACCCTCCTACAAGATACTGTATATACAGTTAATGTTATCTCATATATACTTGCTAACAGGGTCAGGTGATTTCAAGATTATTATATCTGCTATTGAAGGATTTCTGTCATCTATATACAGTTTTCCTTTATCTTATAGTGTATCCTATTCCCTCTCAGTTCTCCCTACCCAGGGAAATTCTATTCTGACAGACTGACACACACACACACACACACACACTCACTGAATGACACTCACAGAAGGAATTCAGTTACTATAAATATAGAAGTGCAAATAGCGAAAACACTAGTCCTAAGTCAAACTTCTTTGCATTTTGGCACTGAAATAGAGTTTTGATTATTAATTAAAAACATCACCATTACAAATACAATTTCTGTGACAAAACAGTGACAAAAGACAAAGAAGTTTCACTTAAAATGCGCGTGATTAGCACACACACAACTTTTTTTTATGTACAGAATTGGGACCACTGGGTCCTCAGGAGCTGAAGCTCATAATTTTATGCTCCAGATACTTACAGGTGTAGTTATCGGTGTCTGTGCTCCCTCCAGGGAATTCAAAAGAGCCGACAAATCACACGGATTCCGTGGCCCAATAAGTAGCCGCAATGTCATCAATTGTAGCTTCCTACTTGATGGCCATTTAAATCCCTATAAAAAATAGGAGTAATCCCGGCAACTTCACTAGTAAGTATCCCAGGAACCAGGGGGGCACTGGAGATGAAAATAGCACGGTTCAGCTGCAGAGGACCCCCACAGTTCCCATGTGTAGAAAAATGGTTAGTTAGGCCGGATTGCTGCTTTACTTTGTGCAATACAGTAGTAAACTAAAAGATAAGAATTAGGAAAGCCATGAGATCAGTAACCCCAATGTAATAATAAACGCTACTCTGCCATGGCATCCAGGAAACATTATACATAAAATGATATACCGTATTTACTCAATTCTAAGACGCACATTTTTTTTTACATTTTACCATTTCTGAAATCGTGATGGGTCTTACAATCTATGTAATTGAAAAATGGGTATGGTTCCTGTTCCAGTATAGCCACTAATGCGAGTCAATGGAGGATCACATGATATCCTACATTGCGGAATTACATTCTTTCAACGCGATGCTGCCAAACCGAGCACAAAGCCCATAGTGCTGAGCAGGAGGTTGCTGTTGCCCTATGACAGGCTGAATGTGCCTTCATTTAAGTGGTCATTGCCTGCGCATGTGAATGGAAGGAATCCCTAATTGTCACTTAAAATGTCAATCAAAAAGACTTCTCTATGATGCAGCATTGAAAGTAAAAACATTTTTTCTATACATTTAATGTAGTGTTTCGTGCGTCTTACAATTGATGGAGTCTTAGAATCGAGGAAATACAGTAATTCAAAGTTCTGGATAAATGTAGATTAATTGAAGGTTGTAAAAACTTTTAGGGGACCAAAGGCTCATAGGTTTCTTATTTAACCCATGAGCTCAACTCATTTGAAGAAAACAAATGGATGATGTGAAAATTCTTTACACTATAATTTAATCTCTGAACATTCCTACTGTTGGTCCTCTAGATCAGGGGTGAGAATTTTTTACACCGAGCCCCCCTTTTTATCCGTAATATTAGTCGGGCCGCCCCTGCCGGATGTAATCCAAACCACATGACATTTTTTTGATTAATGGGTATAACATTTGTAAAACATGACAAATGTTATAGGTTTGTTTTGAAATAAATCCGCATAGTAGAATAAGATACTGTAATACTGACTGCCATTTTTTTCTGTCTCCCCCTCCTCCTCATCCCCCATATGCTCTCAACCCTTCCTCCAGCTCTCTGCCCCCCTCACTCCTCCCCCTCCTCCAGCGTGCCCTAGCGGTCCGACCCAGAAGTCTTTCATACTTCCGGTGTCTATGCTGCTCCAACGGGCACTTCCCCGGGTGTCCTGCTCTGCCTCCGTGCAACACCTAACTCGTCTGCCGGCTGCTCCTCTGCTTCCCTCTGGCGGTCTGCCGCCACATACCATCATCTCCCCCCGCCTGCCTCTATCACCACCGTTTCACTCTGCACCCCACCTACAAAATCTTGTGCACCCCCCCCCAGGGGGGCACACTCCTGCTCTAGACAGTATCACCACCTACAAAAAATAAATCTATATGTAAAGCGAGAAATGTTTGATACTTCTAAAGCTAAATTTGACAATAATAAATCCTTATTATTTATACAACTAAAAAATACTTTGACAATATTGGACTATTTGTATTATATATGTTTACAATAGAATATTTTCACACTTTTAATATCTTCATGGTACAGTATCTGTGAGTCAAAGCAATTTTCCAGCAAAGAAATGGGTTAAAATGAATGCGTGGTTATGTCTTACTTACAGAGGAATGTCTCATTTGAGTGAAGAGATTTAGAACCATTCCAGTATTTGTCCACCAGATCCAAAAGATACTCGATAGCTGTTGCTTTAAATTGGTTATGGTTCACAGATTCAGAAACCATGTGTTCAGGTGCACAGAGTACCTATAGAAAAATAAAATAAATGATACTGTAATTTCTCATTCCCTTTTCATTTTATGCTTCAACATGCTTCTCCTTTCAATATTTATGAAGGAAAAAAAATGTCTACCACTTCCTTTCATGTGTAATCATTGTTCTTCTGTATGATAATTACATTTGTGTTATGTAATTTAAATGGAATTTTTTTTAAATGAAGTGCATAAGTGGGGAGTACTTTATTTCCTGTTTTTGGAGAATTACACCTACATATAAACCTTAGTGATTGATTGTAAAAATAATTTGTTAGAAACTGGAAAATTTTCAGATTCCACTGATTCATGTCTCATCAGTCATTCAGCTAACAACCTACCTTCTGCTGATTAATGCTGACCATTTGTCTGTTAATTAGCATGCTTTGTTAACTAGTCGACTATCCAGAGGATTACATTTCTGTTTATAGGAACATCTTTTAAGACATTTGATAATATTCATAAAAAAACATTAACATGAATCTCACAATCTGACTTCTACAAGTATTGGCATGTATAGTATTTTAGAAGTATAAGGGTTTAGGATGGATAACTTGCGTGAAGCAGGGTCTGCTGCAGGCGTTGTATGCTTCCAAATGGGACACCATGCAGTGTTAATCCTCCGGTGTTGCAACCAGAGTGGCCGCATGACCATGGGTGGCAGCGGAACCGGAGTCCATAAGGTTTGCTACATCTGTAATTTGAACATCTTTCTTGCAGCCTTAAACCAAATCTAGACTGACTAACAATCGTCCGCTCCTAGGCACTTGCATATGCCGGCCACCTCCTTTCTTCCGCTCTCCTCCTCCTTCTGATTCGTAGCCTCAAATGATGCGGCGGACGTCACCAAAGTTACTCCATACGGCATCTCGTTGCCATGGTAATGCAACATGACGTCATTTTATGCCGCGAAGTTCTGTTGCCATGACAACAAGACGCTGTGTGAAGCCACGTTGGTGACGTCCGTGGCATCAATTTGACATTGCGAATCGGGAGGAGGATGGCGGCAGCAAGGAGGCGCCCCGGCTTATGCAAGTGACTTCCCATCAAGCCCGAGAGCGCAGCAAATGTATATGGGGGTGACATTTTTGCCACCCCAAAATTTTGCAGGCCCGGGCCAAATGGGAAATCTGCAACTGCTGACTAACGTCTTTAACAAAATCCATATCCCATGAATGACACACAGAAAGACTGCTGTATTGTTGGCTTGGAGATCGGACTTGGGAGAGGAGTTTGATTTGGAGAGGTGGCAGGAGGTCTGGGAATTTGTTGACAAAAGTTCTATGTGCACATTAATGAAATAAAATGCTTCTACGTTAATTTTCTGCTGGTACATGATCCATACTAAATTACATGCCATAAATCCATTATTATCTCAATTATGCTGGCGAAACTTTAGGAATATAGTGTTTCGATAACTATTGAACAATTGTTTAGTTAGGTATGTAATATATTGCATGCAACTGACCAACATATTTTGAATAAATAGTTTTAGTCTGAACAATGTCAGAAAGTGCATCTACTAATGGATTGCGGAAACGGACTTCTAATTTTCGTTCCTTCATACAATGGGAGTCGTTCATATATTGGGCCAGCTTAAATTTTGGAATATATGTTAAAAAAAAAAAAGTTTCACAAATATATTTTTTGCATCATAAATCTTTCAAAAAAAAAAAACAATAAGCTATGACATATTACATTTAATCAGTAATGTTACACTGAAAACAAAAAAAGCACAAACTAAATAAACACTTATTAAAAATGGGATCACATGTGCAAGTATTCGGCTATATATCTTCACTCCTAAATTCTGCTCTCGTATTCGGTCTCCAGAACCATTTGAAAACTGGTGTATGAAAAATATGGCACAAACTAGTACGAGGTTATGATACTGTGTAACTTGCGTAATATAATAAAATGTTGAACAGTAAATTTAAAAAATAAATAATAATATTAGTGATCTTTGTGCTCAAAAAATAAGTGGCACTCACATGAGTTTGTTCTGGTATTTTTCCAACAAAGATCAGTGTGTAAACTGAGCCCGTCATACTGCACCACTCATTGGGATATATATAAAAAAAAATGGCACATACATAGCATTAAATAGTGTACTAAAATGCAAAAACAATTGAACGGAAGAGAAGTGGAAAGAATTCACACTTTCCCACATTGTGTGTCATAAGGACACACTCTCACCCACCCTGGACACGTCTTGAGCTCGGCACAAGGTCAGCGTGCACACTAGCTTTTCCGCTGCTCCTGCGTCAACATCCGTAGAGTCCCAGAGTGATTGCTGTTACTGCAGTGCAGTATCCTCGGGGTCATAGTTACTTAGTAGATAAGGTTGAAAAAAGACGTACGTCCATCAAGTTCAACCTATGCTAAATTTAGACAACAGATACTTTATCCTATATCTATATTTACTTATTGATCCAGAGGAAGGCAAACAAAAAACCCCATTAAGGGGAAAAATAAATTCCTTCCTGACTCCAAGAATTGGCAATTGAATTAATCCCTGGATCAACATACTTCCCATGTATACTTATTTGGTATATCCCTGTATACCTTTCCTTTCTAAAAAGATGTCCAACCTTTTTTTTTTAACAAATCTATTGTATCTGCATGGATAATGAACTCCACATTTTAACTGCCCTTACTGTAAAGAACCCTTTCCTTTGTTGCTGGTGAAATCTCCTTTCCTCCAACCTTAAGGGATGGCCCGAGTCCCTTGTACTGCCCGTGGGATGTATAGTTCTTTTGAAAGCTCCTTCTATTGTCCCCGAATATATTTGTATATAGTTATCATATCCCCTCTTAGATGCCTATTTTCTAATGTAAATAAATCTAATTTAGCTAGCCTGTCCTCATAAGTTAGATTGTCCATCCCCTTTATTAATTTGGTGGCTCTTCTCTGCACTCTCTCTAGTTCCATAATGTATTTTCTTAGAATTGGTGCCCAAAATTGTACTCCATATTCAAGGTGTGGTCTTACTAATGCTTTGTAAAGGGGCATAATTATGTTTACTTCCCTTCCATCCATTGCCCGTTTGATGCAAGATAAGATCTTGTTTGCCTTTGCAGCTACTGCATGACTTTGGGCACTATTGCTAAGCCTGCTGTCTACAAACACTCCTAAATCCTTCTCCATCAAAGATTCCCCCAATTTATCCCCATTTAATTTGTAAGTCGCCTTTTTATTCTCGCTTCCCAAATGCATAACCTTACATTTATCTGTATTAAACCTCATCTGCCATTTACCTGCCCACGTTTCCAGTCTCTACAAGTCCTTCTGAAGAGAAATTACATCCTGGGTCACTTCCCAACATCTTTCGTCCTATTAGTCGACATCCTCAGGGAGTTACTTTCCCTCCCATTCAATTGTTTTTGCACTTCAGTAAATGATTTTATGCGATGTATATGCCATTTTCTTTTTTTCAATGAGGAGTGGTGTAGTATGGAAAGCACCCGAGTTTACAGGCTGATCTCTTCATTCGATAAATGCAAGAAGGCACTCATGTGAGGGTGACTTATTTTTTGAGCACACAAGATCACTGATATTTTTTGTTTTTTTATATGCACTTTTTTATATTTTATTATGTTACACAATTTACATTGGGTGTACAGTATTTCTCAGTATCATCACTCAGTACTAACTTGCACCATACTTTTCCATTTATCAGTAATGTTGTTCTGGCCCAAGCCCACTGTAGGCAAGTGAGTAGGATCAGGTAGCTAAACTCATCTCCTTTAAATGCACACAGAGTCCTATTTTCTGTCAGGTTTTGTTGGGGGGGGGGGGGGGGGGGTATACAGAGGGTACTAGCCCTAGCAGGTTACACTATGCTATGCTAAGACTATGGGAAAGCTAGATTTGTAGCAACAACGTTGGCAGGGTTAGCATTGGCATCTTAAGAGTGCTGCATCTTAAAGTGATCATTTTTAAGTGAAAATACTGTATATAGTTAGACTATAGTATATATACTTATTGTTCTTCATGCAAGATGTATAACCTCAGCTGATGTGACATGGATCTAATTGTCTTTTCATAGGTTTTTAATCCACTGATTGATCTGCAACCCACTGTCTTAAAAGAAATACCCTCCCTGCCTTAATTTTTGATCTTGGTATGTTTGAATATCAAAAGGTGTGTTTTTTTTTTTTTTAACGGTGTGCTGCTAATTGTCTAACAGGCAGATTTATTGGGGGGGAGGGTCATGTGAGTGCTTAGATGTATAAATGTATCACCAGTCTAAGGGAAAGCATTGGCATCTTAAGAGTGCTGCATCTTCAAGTGATCATTTTTAAGTGAGAATATATAGTTATTCTATAGTTTAACTAGAGGTGACTGGGGAATGCATCTTTCTGCAAACTCTTCCACACAAGACAACAAACGGTGAGCTTATATGACCACAGTATGATCCCAAGCTTGTAAGCCTGCACATTTTAACCCCCCACCCCTCTACAATATATTTCACTGCAGCCTCTCCCAACACTGACTACACACAATCTACCCCCCACACCCACTCAGCCCACTGAAACCCTGAATAGACCCTAGCATTGCAATGCAGCAAAACATTTGACACGGAAAAGGCACACCCCTGTACTTTAGTCTGCACACACCCACTTAGCCCACAACATCTCCATGCATAATGAACCTGGTATATACCTCAACTTTTTTCTTTCTCGTGGCCTCATTGAAATGTTACTCTCTATCAACTACAAATTCCTCCCTCCTGGCCCACACCCAACATCACCATAAACCCTGGACTACTCAAAAGCCTTGCACTATCTACTGAATGTTGGTGGAGAACCTAAAAACCAGCACACCAACCACCGCTCACTCTAATGGCAAACACCACAAATTTACAACTTGCAAACAACTACTCATACTATTATTTTCTTTAGCAGGTGATATTGAACCTAACCCAGGCCCTCCCATTTCAACTCTGTCCCATACCCCTGAGAATTCCACCTTAAATTTTCAAAAAGGGCTATCGGTCGCCCATATAAATATCCGGAGTCTGCTGCCCAAACTGGATGAACAAAGAGCATGGTGCCTTATGCATAAACCCAAAGCCATCGTTCTCACAGAAACATGGCTAACCCCTAAAACTCCCGATGCAAATATTGCCATTCAGGGATACTCCATTTCTAGGAAAGATAGGTCAAAGAGAGGAGGAGGAGTGTTATTTTATATTGCAGACACCTTACAATTTACACTGTTAAATTGCCCCCCAACCCCACCCTCTTTTGAAATCCTAGTTGGCAGAAAATGCCTCCCCTTTTCTAAACCCATCTTGCTTGCTGGCATCTACCGCCCCCCTAAAATCCCTGACTAATATCACCCAGTTTCTTGGCTCCATTTCCTCTCTGAATGAGAAGAGTGAGCTGCTAGTTTTTGGGGATTTCAACTTCAATTGGTTCGACCCTAATAACCACAAAATCCAGATACAAATCAAGTCACTTACCCTATCGCAACTAATTTCCCAACCCACACGGACAAACCTGAAATCGCATAACCATTCCTTGCTAGACTGGATTCTCTCCTCAAATCCCAGCAGAATCCAATCCTCTGGCATCCTTCCTGACATTTTCAGTGACCATGCAATAGTGTACTGTGTAAGGAAAATTAAACCACCCCAATCAAGCCTTAAAGTTCTCCTCACTAGAACATTTAGAAACTTTAACCCACTACAGTTTCTGGCTGATCTTACCAACTGCCCTTGGCACAGAATCGACTTAATTCCCGACCCTGATTCTGCGCTCGACTATTTCCAATCTGAGTTCCTAAAATTCTGTGATATCCATGCTCCACTATGCAGAATAAGGGTACGGGGGGGCCCACCTTCCATGGGTTACAACTGACCTTATTGCACTATACCAATTTAGGGATGCCTTGTGGAAAAGCTACAAAGTAACTGGCACTACCATGGATCTCAATCACTACAGATGCCTGCGGAACATGTGCACAAGGCAAACAAGGCACGCAAAAGCACAATATTACTCTGACAATCTCCACCAAAATACATCAAACCCAGCTAACTTCTGGAAGGTTATCAACAATATATTCCAGCCTCCTAACCATCAACAACCAAGTAATATCACTAAGGGGGATATTACTCTGACAAACCCCACTGACATTGCAAATGCATTCAATGATTACTTTGTGGGGTGTGCCACTAACTTATTAGTAAAACGCTGCCCAAACCACAAACCTGAATCTCATCCTGGGAGTGCCCACATAGCCCCACCCCCTCCAAACACTGCCCACAATTTTCAATTTGGCCCAGTATCTGAAGAGGAGATTACACAAGCGCTCCTCAAACTAAAACTAAGCAGCCAATGTGGATCTGACTTACTAAAATCGAGGTTCCTACGACTTGGTGCCCCAGCCATTGCCAAACCAATTGCTTCCATAGTTAACTCTATCCTGTCTGCAGGCCATTTCCCTAAGATCTGGAAAACTGCCACAGTTGTCCCAAGCTTCAAAAGTGGGGACAAAAACACTGTCTCAAACTACAGGCCAATCTCTCTTCTCCCAATACTATCCAAAGTCATGGAAAAATGTGTCCACTCCCAACTAAGCAATTACTATACCAAGACAAATTTCCCTAGCCAATTCCAATCTGGCTTTCGTCCCAAACACTCCACCGTAACTACCCTGCTAAAAGTTTGCAATGAAATCCAGTGTGGAATGGAACGGGAACAACTCACTGGTGCAATATTCCTAGATTTTGCAAAGGCTTTTGATACTGTTGATCATGTTATCCTGCTTAACAAACTCCAGAGCTCTGGAATAGGGGAGCATGCTTTAAACTGGTTTCAGTCCTACCTATCAGGTAGATCCCAACATGTGTCCATCTCAGGCTCTAACTCCAACCCCCTGGATATCACCTGTGGTGTCCCGCAAGGCTCTGTTCTGGGGCCCCTACTCTTCTCAGTGTTCATCAATGATGTTCCCACAGCTTTGGAAGGAAGCCTCAATACACATGTATGCAGATGACACAATCCTATATGCACACAGCCATAGCCTCTCTGACCTTCAACAAATACTTCAGTCTGACTTTTTGAGACTCGAAAACTGGATTTCCCACAACAAACTGTTTTTTTTTTTTTTTTGCAATGTTTTTTTTAGGCATTTTTAGAGGGTACAACATTTCTGACAAATTTTGTTGCCTAACATTTTCCAAAACATATATTTTTTTTTAAAGGGGGGGAAAGAAGGGCAACCTAAGTTGTCCATGAAAAAAAAAAAAAAAAAAAAGGGGGGGAGCCTTCATAGAGAGAAGGTAAGGAGGGAGCTCTGTTTCCATACTCGCACCCCCCTTACAACCCCAGGAGGGTCAGGGGGGCGATGAGCTTTCCTCTTTCTTTCTGGTTTCTTTAACCAAAAAATGGAGAAAACTTGTATTAGGCTGTATTAACATGTATGACATGTACAATGTGAAATAAGTATTTGCCTAATAAAAAATTTTGGAAAAAAAAAAAGAAGGGGTCATTAAACAAGTGGTATGCTGGAAGGAGTAGCTCCGTGGAAATATACCACCGCCTTGGAGTGAAGCTCTGTGTTAGCATGGGCAATTTACAATCTCCTGCGCCTCAAGCACCAAAAATTAGATTGTAAGTTCTTTGGGACAGGCACTCAGTGTGCCTGCAAAATTCTATGTACAGCTTGGGTTCATTGTCCAAGTTATACAAGAAACACATTTTTCACTATGCACTTTTAAAAGGCTTATTTAGCATTAGCAAGCTTGGCATTCATAAACAGATATAGTAGGAGCGCATGGCGTCAGGCGCGCTTGAGCGATCAGTGGCCTTTGGATGGCGAGGCAAAGGTGTGACGACACAAAACTGGTTCGCTCTCATTGGCTGAAACGGCCATCGTGCGACCAAAACAAAATCATTTTTCTGCTGGAAAATCTGCCGCTCAGTCGCGCTCTCGCGTTCAATACGGCCGGCTCCATAGATCCCCTGCAATTTGTCAGCCGCACGCGCCGTCGCTCACACCATGGCAGTGTCCTTACACAGATCTTGTATCTGAAGTATTAATTACATATACCTGATACACAAGTACATGAGAATTGTGCCAGGTAGTGTTAGGACCTGCACATTGGGCATGCCGTGAAGTGGCTGCAGGCTTATAACCTTTTGGCCAAAGGGTTTAACTAATTGACTCGTTTTCATGAGCAGATAAGCACTGAAGTATTGCACTATATGTTGTCATTTTGTATGCTGGCTGGCCTTTCTGGTTTTGTTTTGTACATATACATAGTACTACCACTGAAATAGATGGATAAGAGATGGGAGGTAGCAGTAACATTGTTATCTAAAGCAGGGGTGCGCAAAGTGGGAGGCGGGAGATATTTCTGGGGGAGTGCGGGACGTTGCAGGGGCCCCCCAAGCTCTTCCAAAGCATTTTAATTAAATGCCGGGGGATCGCGTGAGGCCTCTGCAACGCTATTACTTACCTTGACTCTGCTGGCGTCACTCGTGTCCATGGCAACACAGCGTCAAATGACGACGTGGGGTCGTGTGACGTGCGTCTCCGGTCACATGACGCCGCGGGGGTCATGTGACGTGACGCGCGTCTCCGGTCACGTGACGTCACATGACCCCGCGGCGTATCAAGGTAAGGGAGCGAGCAAGGTGGCGAGCACCAACGGAGGGAAGGCAGGGGGGGGGGGAGGGAAGGGGAAAGGGTGTGGCGCAGCTGCAGAAGTTTACGCTCCCTTGATCTGAAGAAAAACTAGTGGTCTTACTTGGTTCTCCAACAAAAGGCTGGACAACTGCCAATGTACTTTCATTCTGTGGTTGCTTTTCTCCTAGCTGTATTCGTTGTTGCCATTTCTCAGCTCCTAAAACAATGATAAAGAACATGTTTACACTCTCACTTCTCAGACAAACCCCCACAAACCTTACCCCATAATACACCATGCATGTTTCCACTAAAGCCAGGGATTGTGGGTAATGAAATGCAAATGAGTACGCAGTGTGTTGCTTTTAGTTTCTTATCCACCAACATGCGTCTGCTCCAAGAAAAAAAACAAAAACTCAAAGCCAGGGGGATCGAATCTTCTAATTTCCCATTAAAACCCCAAACCAATTTACGCAATTTTTTGCTGCCATGGGCGGTTTGCAATTAATTGAGCCTTTGGCTGCACAAAGATTAATACTGTCAATACAGAGAAATTCTCCAGCACGGTGCACAAGTCTTGAAGATCGTCCCTCTGGCACCGTCAGATATCACATTAAATCAGTGCAGTTGTTGATAGGACCAGAGTAAGTAAAATCTGACATCATTAATGGGGGGGGGGTGGTGGTGGGTCGCAGGGGGGGGGGGGGGGGATTCAAAACCAGTTTGGCAGTTTTTATAATCTACCTAGAACGAATGGGCAACTCCAGTCCTCAAGGCCACCAACAGGTCGTTAAGGATATCCCTGCTTCAGCACAGGTGGTACAGTTGAAGACAGACTGATTGAGCCACCTGTGCTAAAGCAGGGATAACCTGAAAACCTGAACTGTTGGTGGCCCTTGAGGACTGGAGTTGCCCACCCCTGTTCTAGCACAAACCCCTGAATTGGCCAAACCAAAACCAATGACCTGTGTAACGAAATGTCAAATCGCCATAGATTTTGTGGAGCCACACAAAACAAAAACGGTAAAAATCATCTTACCACACGGAGTTGTTTGATTGCATTTCAGGTGTGGAAAGGCCACAATAGCAGCAATCTCTGGAATGTCATTTGTGTTTGAATCTTTCGTTATCGTCTGGTCAGCCCATACAACCACCTTCTCTTTCTGAACCAAATGCTCGATTTCTTTAAAATCTGACTCTATAGCTGCATCTGCTAACCCGGCCTGACTCAATGTTAAATATTGTCTTCTTAAGGATGGCAATAAAGCATTTAACAACCTATAAACAAAAGAATACATCTGGATTTAGTGTTTATTTTCGTCAAAAGAAAAACAAGAAACAAGCACGAAGGACCAAAAAAAAACAAAAAAACTGCCAACAAAATGTCTACATTGTTCAAGTAATGTATGTACTTTCCTACTCTGACCCCAGTAGAGCATTTTGCACATTTGTGCTGAAATCCATTCCATCAATTGTATCCTATATTATCCACTAGCTGAGAGCCCCGGCGTTGCCCGGGATGTTTGTTGTGTGGGGGTGGCATTTGGGTGGGGAGTGGTCCACGCGGCCCATGGCGGTGTGCGTTGGTACTGCTGCTGTGGCTGTACTGATGGTGATTGTATCGGTGTGCTGATTTGGGAGGGTTTGTTGCTGATGTGGGGGTGCGGATGTGGGGGTGCCGATGGGGGAGGTGCGAAGGTGCCAATGTGTGGGTGCTGATGGTGTTGATGGGGGCTGGGAATGGTGGGGAGCCGAAAATGCCAGTGTGCTGGGGGGGGCATGGGATACCGGTGTGCTGATGTGGTGGTGCTGGGGTGTGTGTGTGTGTGTGTGTGTGTGTGTGTATGTGTGTGTGTGTGTGTGTGTGTGTGTGTGT
>WSYH01010149.1:7846-23920 GCA_036426205.1 Ascaphus truei | reverse complement strand
TCCCATAACGTACAGGGCTTTAACAACCCAACCAAACGGAAGTTGGCCTTTACAGACTATAAAAGGAAACACGCTGAAATACTTTTTCTACAGGAGACACACTTTAGTAAATCAAGTGCCCCTAAATATCTTGACAAAGGTTTCACCCAGGTTTTCACATCAGCAGCAGCAGTCAAAAAACAGGGGGTAGCTATATTATTCCGGAATAGCATTCCGTTCGAGGTGCAGTTAACTAAACGTGATACGGATGGTAGATACATTATTGTTGTAGGAACAATTAGGGGGCAGATAATCACGTTGGCTTGCTAATACGCTCCCAGCGAGAAGAGCACGATCTTTTTCGATAAGTTTTTCAGAACCCTGAACTCGGTGGCCCAAGGGAGCGTCGTGCTCGCGGGTGACTTTAACATAGTCATGCAACTGCACCTGGATAGGTCAGGGGTTGTAGGTCAGTACAACAAAGGAGCGGGTGTATCTTTGCGCCGGGGCCTCAAGACCAACCAGTTATCAGATATATGGAGGGAATTACATCCGGCAGACAGGGATTACACTTTCTTCTCTCACCCCCATGGCTCGTACAGCAGAATTGATTACTTTTTTGTGTCCTGTCAACTGGTTCCTAAGGTTACCCGAGCAGGGATCCATGATATTTCATGGTCAGACCATGCGCCAATAGAGCTAAGGAGCAATAATATCCGAACTGATAGACCTGGGACGAACTGGAAACTTAATGAATCAATCTTAAAAATACCGGAAATATGTGATGTTATTGGCAACGAGATTGACCAATTCTTCAATATCAATACGGGCTCTGTTGACTCACAGCTTGTCCTATGGGAAGCCCATAAAGCAACGTTACGCGGCACGTTAATAAATATCACAGCCAGACGAAAGAGAGAAAGAGAGTCCAAAATTATTAATCTCCAAAACAAATTACAGACTTTCTCCTCTAACCATAAAAAGAATTTAGACCCCAAAACCTTACAGGAGGTAAAAGATGTCAAAATTGAACTTAACATGCTCTAGCTTCCAGAGCTGACAATTCACTGAGTTGGTCAAAGAGAAAATTTTACGAGAAAGCGAACAGGCCGGATACAATGCTGGCCCGCATGCTAAAGGACAGGCAAGCTAAGTATAACATCCAAGCTATACGCTTAAAATCTGGTACCCCCACGTCTAATCCTCAGAAAATTGTAAACGAATTCGGCTCCTTCTATGAAACACTGTATAACGGTGAAAAAGTGGCACATAACTCTACAAGAGATTTCTTAGCCAGCTCGGAACTAGGGAGATTGACGGACACTGATAGAGCAGCTTTGAATGCTGACTTCACTATGGAAGAACTATCTCAGGCCATTAAAGAACTGAAGCCATCAAAGGCCCCTGGGCCTGATGGATTCTCAGGGCTTTACTATAAGAAATTTATAAAGCTGCTCGCCCCAAGGTTGCTCCGCATGTTTAACGCTATTTTAGCGGGAGCCCCCATCCCTAAGGAGATGTTAAAGGCGTCAATATCACTAATTCATAAAACTGGGAAAGACCCGCTAGACTGCAAAAGTTACCGGCCTATATCATTAATTCACACTGATGTTAAATTATACGCTAAATTATTGGCCAATAGACTTAGTCTCATCCTACCCAGACTTATACACCCAGATCAAGTCGGATTTATCAAGGGCCGGCAAGCAGCGGATAATACACGACGATTTATTGATCTGTTGGATTTGGCAAATAGTAAGGCAACTCAAAGCATGTTGTTAAGTCTGGATGCAGAAAAAGCTTTCGATAGGATAGACTGGCCATATTTAAAAGAGACGCTTGCGACATTTGGCTTTGGAGATCGGGTGAGTGAGGCGATTCTATCGCTGTACTCTAACCCCACCGCCAGGGTCATACACCAAGGCTACCCCTCTCTGCCATTCCAAATAAAGAGTGGCACGAGACAGGGCTGCCCATTATCCCCGCTTTTATTTGCCCTATGTATCGAACCACTGGCGGCACAAATCAGAGGAAACCCAGACATCTCCGGGTTAAACGCATACTCCCATACCCATAAAGCGGCCCTGTATGCGGATGACATCCTCTTGATTATCACAAAACCCCTTACGTCCCTACCAAACCTCTTCGATCTACTAGATTGATTCTCTAAGGTCTCCGGCTTCAAAATCAATCAATCCAAATCGGAAGCCCTCAACATCAACCTCCCTAGACACATGGAGAAATTACTAAAATTGAATTTCAAATTTAACTGGCAACAAAACCACATAAAATACCTGGGTGTCCACATCACCAAAACTGTAAAAGACGTGTACAATGCAAATTACCCCAACCTGATTCGGACCTTAAAATCTGATTTACGGAAGTGGACATCCAAAAGGATATCCTGGATTGGACGTATCCATAGTATCAAAATGAACCTACTCCCCCGTATATTATACCTCTTCCAAACTCTTCCAGTGCCACTCAGTTGGAGGGACTTGCACTCACTTCAATCTGAAATCTCCAAATTTATCTGGGGAGGTAAAAAACCGAGAGTAAGTAAATTAAATATGAAAAGATCTGTGGTGGCGGGCGGCCTAGCAGTACCCTGCCTGGTATCATACTACAAGGCGGCACAATTAAGTCAGATTGTACAATGGCAACCTAACCCAAAGTTAAAGAGATGGGTGGAAATAGAAAATGCTGCGTGTGCACCTCTGGAACTGAGCAGCTTAATTTGGTTACCTAAAACGGCGTGAAAATTTACCGCCATGCCGCTCTCCTCGGTGACCAACTCAGTGTCAATCTGGGAGTCTACGAAATTTTGGCATTCCCTCACGACAAAACATTCCATGGCAACACCCATCTGGAATTACCCTGATTTCGCTCCAGGTCTATCAGTCAGTAATATCTCAATCTGGATACAGAGGGGCTACAATCGGATTAGAGATCTGGAGGGTTATGACAGAAAAATCAAAACATTCGACCATATCAGGGAAGAAAAAGAGATCCCTCACTCAGAATTCTTTAGATACCTCCAGATCAGGGCATTTTATAACAAATTTGCCCCATATCCCCTATTAACATCTTTCGAAAAGCTCTGTCTGGCTGAGACCGACACGAAAGGACTTACATCTCAGCTATACGGAGAAGTGATCAGTTCTGGTGAACATGAGCAGCAGATACCCTCATTCCGATCTCAATCAGAAACAGATCTGGGAGAAAACTTAGAAGATGAAGAATGGAGCGCCATATTTATGGCCACAGCGAAGAGCTCCATATGCACCACGCTCAAGGAGAACGCATATAAAGTCCTAATGCAATGGTACCTCACCCCCACTGAAATTATCAAGGTTTGTGCCGGGTTCCTCTCCCCTGTGCCCCCGCCAGTGCGGAGGAACAGCCGACCTGTTACATATGCTGTGGTCTTGCCCACGGATCTCTCCATTGTGGGAGGCGATTAGACATTGGATACAGAGACTGTTTGATCTCACCATTCCCCCAGACCCGTGGTTGTTCCTCCTGAACAGGCCATTGACGGGCCTTTCCAAAGCAAAGAGATCGCAGCATTATGGAAACAATCTGATATCCCAACCATCCCAAAGATTCGGAATCGAATTTGGTTCATTTGCCAGATGGAAAAGTTAACGAGTTTAGTTAACGATACTGGTGACAATTTTCTAAAAGTCTGGACGCCTTGGCTGGCACAGACAGATATCCCGGGGATCGAGAGGTCCTCAATATGGCTCTGATAACAGTAGATGCGTTCTCCTTGGGAGGGGCTTACAGGAGGTATTCTATACACCCAAGACCCCTTATAGCAGCATTATAATATAAGTAATATGAGAGACGACTCAGCTTGCAAACATCTGTGATGCTTGACACGGGGCCACGTGTCGCATCTACTGCCAACGCACTTCCCCTACCTCACCCCCAACCTACCCCTTTCCCCACCCCGCCTCGACCTCCCTTTTCCTTATATATATTTTTTTTTTTTGTGAGTATGTATTGTCTCCCCTTTTAAGTTGAGTTATAAGTGTCTGTTTGTCCTTTTAAGTAGAGTCTGCTTGGACTGTATGGTCCACACCAAAATACCCGGAAGACCGGGTCCTGAAGCACAGCAGGACCTCATTGTTACTTACACAGTTGTTAAAATATTGTTTGCATACAAGACAAAAGTATTCTGTAATGTATTTTATGCTGTCTTGATTCAATAAAAAATTTAAGTTATAAAAAAAAAAAAAAAGATGCATATATTATGGGCATGTAATGTAAACCCTCCCCACCCCCTCGTAAATGGTTACTAACAGGGTTGTTATATGGTTAGCCCCACCATGGGTTGCTATGGGAATCCAGATGTCATGCAGGGGTATATAAGGATTAAGGAATATTCTAGAAGGTTAGGTTCCAGGAGGACATGAGGAGAGGAGCCTCGAGGAGAGTAAATAAGTAATTTTTATAAAGTAATCGTATAGACCAGTCCTCCTGTTTATTATGTTGTAGATAGAGACAGTACCCGTTAAGTTAGGATCCCTGGAAGACAGAATGGAATCCTGAATGAGTAATAAAAAGGAATACAGCACACCATAGAGGGCCTTAGAAAAGAGGGCTCCTGGGTACCAGCGGATTGGCACTAACCGTGAATCAGCGCTAATATTACTCAGCAGTCTGTGTGGAGGTTGCAGTTCCCAATTAGGCACCAGGTACTGAGTGAAGTAAGACAGATCCATGAGGAGTCCCGTAGGGGCCCAAAGTAATCCGATCAATACCGATGATGGTTCTGAAGCAACCAGGGGGGCCAGGTCATTTGAGTGATCAGATTGGGGACTGATGGAAGAACTGTTTTCATGTATGTCTATCATAAAATCGAGTACAACGTTGTTAACATGTACTTTATATGAACACATACAACCAAAAATTCAAGTGCAAATAAACACTTAAATTCTATAATTGCAAACACCCATGTGGTGAATAAGTGAAAAAATGAATTAATACAAATTCCTGGAGATAGTGTCACTCCTCAAATAGACTCAAATCAAGCCAAGACAGAAATGCAAAACAGCATCCAGAGTTCAAATAAATCCAGGAGTATATGAAATGAAAAAGGCAAAATATAGTGCAAAAAAGTAAAAACAAATGATGAAACTTATATGTCTTAAAGTATCCCACTTACATTTGTCATGAGAAATTCAGCCGGTGTGGTTATTAGGAGTGACCAACTCATTGGATCATCTAGGCACATTGATTAACCATCCATCAGACCCAAAAGAAGGGAGGAGGGGAAGGTGATTCCCACATAAACAAAAAAACAGCAACAATAGTGCAGATTGCTTTATGTCAATAAAAATATATAAAAAGAAGTCTCACACTCACAAACATAAATCAGTGTCAAGCAATGAGATACCCAGGGCCAAGAGCAGAAAAAAATAACAGCACTCCCTCTCCCACCGGTGTTCCTGGCATTGCAATCGTATTCCGCGGGTGACGTCACCACCGAGGGATGTGAGGATTGGACATCATCTGTAGACGCTCCTGAGTGACTCTGAGTGAGTGTAAATGCTCCTGAGTGACTCTCCAATGCAAACCACACCCTACGCGTTTTGCTACACAAGCTTCCTCAGGGGTTATTCTACAACCTTGCAACCTCATCGCCAAGCCGAGCCGTATGAATCCAGTCCCTGAGTCAAGGTAACTCGTGTGGAGTAGCCATATAATGCACCTCATTATATGTTTGTGTTTTGCCCATAATAAGATATGTAAAGTATATTTAAATGACTCGCCCTACACACTTCCTAAAAGGATTTCCATAATTAATTATAAGGCCTATATTAACAAACCTAAGGCACCATGTAAACCATGTAAGAAAGGGAGTGCTGGTTGGTGTCAGGTCCAATAGGATCAGAACCCACATCCTCTGCTATTCAGAACAGCAGCTTTAGCAGTGTGAGCAAAACTTGCTGCTGGATAGCACCCTTGTCACCACATACTTTTGAGCTTTACCTCTCCCTGCTCACACCTGTAGACCTGTTCCCCTGGCTTCCTTTAAAAGCTGCACACTTCAACTTGCTGGTTGCCAGTTGAATGTTCTTTGTGAATAGAAAAGGGCATACCTGAGAGTTATGCTAACAGGACGATAAGCTAAAGGTGTGAGTGTCTCTGTCTCTATGTCTCTCTGTCTCTCCCTCTGTCTCTCTCTCCGTGTCTGTCTGTCTGTCTCTCTTTCTGTCTCTTTCTCTCTCTCTGTCTCTCTCTGTCTCTCTCTCTCTCTGTTTCTCTCTCTCTGTCTCTCTCTCTGTCTCTCTCTCTCTCTGTCTCTCTCTCTCTCTGTCTCTCTCTCTCTGTCTCTCTCTCTCTGTCTCTCTCTCTGTCTCTGTCTCTCTCTCTGTCTCTCTCTGTCTCTCTCTCTGTCTCTCTCTCTGTCTCTCTCTCTGTCTCTCTGTCTATCTCTCTCTCTTTCTGTGTGTCTCTGTCATCTGCAAATCCGATAGGAAAAAAAAACGGATCTCCCTTTTTGAGACTGATCCATGGAGATCCACAGCTGACTGAAAGGAACTTGCAAATTTGTGGTGGATTTGAATTTCTGTCAAAATGTTGCCCATCTCTAATTGGGAGAGGTGCTGCCATAGCCCGTGCTAGGTGACTGAGTTTGTTGTGTCTACACCAGCAATCATGCAAATTATAGTTTCCAGATATTTTTCACATGCAACGAGTACATTGAACTAAGCATCGGATGACAGTCAGCAACCTATGTTGTGGAAATTACAGATACATATGACAAAAAAATATATATGTAACTTTGAGAGTTTTTTTCTGTTCTCGTGCTATTAGCATAATATAAATATCTATCAGCTAACAAGCTATTAGATCTGTAGTTATTCTCATATGTATAATCAATATAATCCAAAATGAAAAAATCACTCCTTTGTCCCAACTTAAAAGGTTTTTTAGAATTTAGGCTGAGATTTATGAAAGAGTGATGTGGAGTATCACTCCCATTCTGGCGGTAACTGCTATTTTCTTAAATTGCAGTTACCTCCAGAATGGGCACAATAACCTGTATCGCTCTTTGACAAATTCTGGTGAGTACATAGCCAGCTACTAGATAGTATCACTGGCATACATTTAGCTGTGATGTGGGTACTGCACCCCAATATGGCATTAACTGCCATTCACATTATTGTCAGCTGATGCCAGAATGCGGTGTGATATCCCACATTGTGGCTTGGTGCATCCCGCTCTATATACCAAACTTTACAAAGAACTCTTAGGAATGTACATTTATTTCTTCATTATTTCATCACTTATTGGTAAAAAGTTCATTGACAAAAGTGATTTATTGGTAGCCATTTCATTTTCTTATTAATATATTACTTAAATTGCTGTATAACTGAAGTCCTTCTATTGTAATGCTTCCGTTATATCTTACTCGGCTGGCATTTCGCAGTCACATAAAAAATGTGCTGCAAAAGACAGAAAGTTATAGCTGTCACTTTATTAATTAACATATATTGCTATACATGTTGCTATTAACTTGTCCACTTAACAATCTTCACAGCTTCTTAAAGTATCAAATTAATACTATCGACTTGAGGCTATACATGTGTTCTTTTTGGCTACAGTGTCAGATTTTTATGTTTAGGAAGGTGAACTAAAGAAAATGCAAATATAGAGCATGTCCAGATGTAGCAAGACTTACTGTTCTCGATGCCTCTGTTGTTTCATGGTTCTGGTGTGGCTGCATTGCGGCTACTGGTCTCGCGGTGCCAAAGAACAGTAAGCTGCCGAGCAGGATTAACTCTGTGGGCTTCCATGCTTCTGAATGTGACCCCGCAGTGTTAATCCGTTTGGGTCATCTGCTGGGAGAGAATACCAGTACCAACCTTTAAGATGAGCTGTGCAGTTGTCTCTGTCCCTGTCTGCAGTCATCTCTCCAGCTACAGCTGTCTCCCCGTAAGGCTGAAGGTAAGAGATGCAGGGCTGCATTCCTTTACAACCCCTGGATGACGTAGATGCCATTATTTTATTTATTTATAAAAATGTTTTACCTGGAAGTAATACATTGAGAGTTACCTCTCATTTTCAAGTATGTCCTGGGCACAGAGTTATTAAAAATTCATGGTTACATTAAAAGAACAGGGTTATATAGTCAATTCACAGACATTTCATGGACAGATAGAGTTGGAAAATTGGGTACCGGGGATAAAGGGCTTGTGAGTTTCAGATATAAGTAGAGCAGCTTTAACATCACCAAACATTGCATTAGGCGCAGAAACAAGATAGAACCCAAAATATGGTAACTCAGTGGGGTATAGACAGACAGTATAATTAGATCTTGTATTTAACTAATATAACAATGTTCGTATTGGTATAGTGGATGTAAGCTATAACAAATACCAAATAACAATAGTATACACAGCAAGTATTGGGCTAATGGATTATAAGTCGTACCAAAAAAGTGCAAAATATACTTAAGAGAAAAAACAAATAACAAATAAAAATATATGGAAAACAGTTCATACAAAAATAATCTCTATAGTAAACCACCTTATGGTGCCTTGTGGTTTAGTGTCCCAAAGATCAAACTACAAGTAAACGTGACAATATGTAGCTTGGAGAAAAACTAGCCAGCAGTTTACACTGCTCTTACTGGTGATAGTAGGGGGACCTTCACGCTGGTAGGACTCTGCACCTGGTCCACTTAGCAGATGTTAATCCCTGCTCCAGCGCCTCGGATCTTTCACCGTCGTCCCCTCTCTCTCCTCAACTCCTCTGAATTGTATTGTATGTCTTTATTTATATACTGTCCCGGCCAGCTTAAAACTAATGCGGCTGCCGCCGCAGTTTAAAAACAGCTGCGGGCGGCTATCTTCGGCCGTTTTCGGACGGTTTTCCCATGCCTCGGGCGCTTTCAATAGTAAGCGCCATTAGCGCTCATCGATTAAAGAAGCGGCCGCCATGCGGGAAACTCCATTTTAAATGGAGAGAAGCCCCGCGGTTAGCCTGCTATACACCCGGCAAGCTTTAGAATAAAGCTGGCTGGGACAGTAGCGCCAAAAGTGTACTCAGCGCTACACAAAGAATACAGTACAGGGAATAATAATACAGTAAGTGCAGCAAAATCAGACAATAGGAAAGGAAATCCCTGACCCGAAGAGCTTACAATCTAAGATGTTTGATGGGAGACTTACAGAGACAGCAGGTGAGGGAATAAGTGCTGTGTATGGCAGTGCTTGGCAACAATGGGAAGTAGGAGTGGCCGAGTGTGGGATAGTACCCATGAGTGTGGGCTGTTGGGATGCTTAACTTGTGGGGTGAGTTTTAAGGTTAGTGAGTATTAGATCAGAAGGTTAACACCATTTACAGGGGAAGAGATAGCAGGGATGTATGGGTGAGATCAGGTGTGTATGTCTGGGTTCAGGCTTAGGGGAGATCCCCAGCAGCAGGAAGGAAGGATATCTCTTCTCTTTCACTGTCACTGTAAACGAACAGGCTCCCTGATCGTGGCTCTCTCAATCTCAGGTATATTTGTAGATTGTCTGTTATATCACCGTTTGCGTCTCGTGTGGCATGCCCGTCAACCTCACTATGGAAGGTACACCGGTTCCACTTTGCCCGCCTCTCAATCCTTCACTGGTCAGGCACCTGACGCCGGCAGATTTGAATGTGTTCACCAGCCACCGGAGCACCACCTCTTAGTACATCCAGCGCCTCTCACTGCTGCATGCCTCCCGGCACTGCGTTACTGCGTCAGGTCATCAGTAGCCAGCAGGTGTATCCTTTCAGCTTCAATAAGCTCCCAGTGAATAGGCTGCCTCTCAGTATAGGTGAGGAAATCACCTCACTTGAATCAGGCCGGTGGTATGGGATGGTGTTAGTGAGAGAAAAAAATTACTAGTAAACGTATTTAAAAAACTGACAAATGTGTATTGTAAATAATACATGAAATAAACAAATCAAATTCATAAGGGGGTATAAAAAAGGGACACCCTACACGTTTCATCTAAAAAAGACTTCTTCAGGCGTTCACCAAGGCTAGTTCTAAACCCCTAGATTTAAAGGCATACTTAGCTCATTACGCTCCCTTTGAGATCCATTTTGCTGAGTCTAAGACCACTTCTCTTACTGTTGGGGTTTCTTTCTTTCACCCTTCTGCCCTGTCTAAGTTTCCCACTGCTGGGTTTCCTCAGACATTTGATATTCCCGCCCTGGACTCTAAGCCTTTTTCCTTAGAGCCCCGCACAGTAATTAGTTCCCCCTTTGCGGATTCTTCTCCAGTATCTCCTGAAGCCGTTGAGTCTGGGACTTCCATTCCTAAGTCTAATTCACTACCCATTGGTTCCTGTGTAGTGCCTGATGTGCCCTCTCGGAATTTTCTGGTGCCATCTTCTAAGACTGAAGCACTCCTTTTGGACTTTCTTGCCATGCCTGAGGTGCCCGTTCCTGCTTCTTGTGCACCCACTGTGGGCACGGGCATGCTTCTCTCCGATTGCTATTCGGTGCCTGCTCCTTCCTCTGTGGATTCCCCGACATCTGAACCGATGCTTTCCAAAGCTCACCTACCCAGGGATGCTGACCTCCTATTGATTGCAGTACCACTGCTTTTCCTTTTAAAGGTCGTACTCCCTAACAAATGCCCTTGCCGCAGGTCTACTGTAAGGAATCCGCTCCTCGGTTTAATGTTTTCCTTAACTTGCAGACCTGTGCAGTCCTGGAACACTTTCCCGGATATTTACTGCAGCCTGGATTCACTCACCAAAGCAATACTGCCACACGTCCCTTCTGCCATTGGTTCTCTGACCTTTAAGTGTTGCCTTCCCACAATGCCCCCTGCCGAGCATAGTCCTTCCATGATGTCTCTGTGTTCTGCCATAAGCCTTGTCTTGTCTGTCGCCTTGGTTCCTGAGACCGGCTGCTAGTGTCACGCAGCGGTCTGTTCCTGAGCTGAAGCGGAGTACTCTCCTTGTTGTCTTCAGCCCCCTGGTTCCTGTGACCGGCTGCTGGTCTCATGCAGCGGTCAGTTCCTGTTTCCTGTGCTGAAGCTGAGTACTCTCCTTGTTACTTCAGCTCCTTGTTTCCTGTGACCGGCTGCTATATTCACGCAGCGGTCTGTTCCTGTTTCCTGCACTGAAGCGGAGGTTTCCCTGTGTGTCTTCAGCTTCCTGGTTCCTGGGGCCTACTCTTTCCCTAATCTAGAGAGGCCGTGTCCTGGTTCCTGCGCTGAAACGGAGGATTCCCCAGCCCGCTCAGGACTCTTGCGCTGAAGCACTGGTTTACCAGTGCAGCTAGGCGGTGTGCTACTCTGGCAAAAAGGAATAAAGGCTGGGGCGCTCCCTTATTTATTAGGCTTGTGGTGTGGCCTATGTTGTAATGTATAACCAAATAAGGGGTAGTGTATACTTGCCCTTGTTGTTTTCTGCAGCTGGACCTGTAGAGAAGATAAAGCCCGGAATCTTCTTATAATGACAGTAGAATCGGTGGATTGGTCAGCGCACGGGTTTTTTCGCTCACAGGATGAAAAGAGAAAATGAGGGACACGTGATTAGTGTCAAGCCATACAAAACATTTAACCAGTAATATAATGTGGTTGTTTAATAAAAAATGAATAAAAAATGCTTGGATAAAAAATGCTTGGATAAAAAATCTTTTAAAACACTTTGATAAAAGACTGAATTGGGGCTTGGATGCAGATGTCTAAGTAAAAATACTTCAATGGAAAAAGAGGGTTCTGTGGTTGGTGGTGGTGTGAGGGATGGGAAATAGAAAATATAAAAATAAAAATATATATAGAGGGACTGTGGGGGCCGGTGATTGGCGCGCTTGTGTGCAGCCTGCTGCCAAACAGGAAAAGTGATGCTGCTTATGCAGTAAAAAACAGTAAAAAACAGTAAAAAACAGCCTGCTGTCTGGCAAAAGTGGTGATGCTTGTTTGGCAGTAATCGTTATATTTGAGTGTTTGCCAGAAGCAGTGGTTTCCTCCTCCTTCTGCTGGAGGTGGTATGCGGTGCTGGTAAATGAAGTAAAACGGAGTTTTCTGGTGTAGGGGTGATTGCCTACTCCTCCTTATGGAGGTGGTATGTAAGTGGTTTCTCTCCCGGGTGCCCGATTCAAAGAAAAAAGGGCCGAAACCGGTGAGTGGGTTAAGGTGAGTTTATTAAGTCATATACAGCAGAAAGAATAAAAACACTTACAATACAGCTTTGGCAATAGCCCAGCTGCAGCCTGATCGTCCGATGGCGCTCCTCCGACCGGTGTATCCCCCGTGACCGCGTCCGATGGCGGGAACCGGAAGGGGAGGGCTTACCGGATGTCAACAGGCTGGCTGGGTCCTTCTGGTAATGGGCTCCGGCAGGGAACTACGCGTTTCGCAATGATGCTTCGTCAGGTTCCTGCCGGATGCCCTGGATCTTCCCTTTTTATAGGTCAAAGAAGCTGGTTAATTGATTGATTACAATCACTTGGTGTTCCATATAATTATGATAATAAAACAGCTTATACATCAATTGGTGGTCTTTTTTGTTTTGTACATTGATTGTGATGAGCGAATGGGGGAAAAGAGGTAGATGTAATAAAGATGCAAAGTTTACACAGTTATGTAAAATGGGTCAAACAGTTAATTGTTTACATGTGGTGTCACTCCTTCATATAGGATTGCCTGGAGCTTGATTGTTTCACATGTGGGTGTGCAATTAAGCACTCAAGAAAAATAAATAAGAAATATATAAAATACAAAATGCTCATAAAACAGTACATACTTCTTTATACAAGTTCATAAAAATGGGTGCTGTGACATGGTTACTTTGTACTAAAGCCTTGTATTCGAATCCTCATAAGGATATACATAATACACAAACCACAAATCCAACACAGATTACTCCAAATCAAGCGCCAAAAACGGAAGCACCAAGTATGTAAAATTCAGACACGATGAAAAACAAGCCCCCTCTAGGGAATGGATACCAAGTGAATATGAACACCATAGAGAGACATACACACACCATGACAGAGACAACAGGCGATCTGACACACACGGCAAGGATGACGATAGAAAACAATACAGACAGGGATATGACGACCAATGGAAACATAAACCACACACCACCCAACACAGCAACTATCATGATTATCATCACAGGGCCAGATCCCCCCATGACAACCACAGAACAAGATCCCCATTAGAACATAGAGAAAACAGATACGAAAGGGAACGTAGCCCAAGGAGAGAACAAAGGTCACCACCCACACACTCTAGACATTCGGGGCCTTTTTTAGAGAATGCTCCAGGGAGGAAAGCCCCCCCCCTAACAACACAGAACAGATACCAACTCCTAGAAGGACAGAGAGAACAAGACTCCCCAAACACAAGGGCCAAAAAAAGACCACACGAGGAAAACGGGGAGGAAGAAGTCAGCAGAAAAAGACCAGCAACACAATAGACAATAGTAATATATTCAACCTGAGTAAAAAGACTCTAAATACCGAACAATGTAGTCTCATCAAAAAGGGCCTCAATTTTGCTCCAGCGGCTGCAGCAAGTGGTTTCAACCTTTACATAGACGCCCACAAATTCATACGACAACTCACACTGAAAAAATTCTTCTTATCTAAAGATGCACAAAGTAGGGAAATCACAAATAATAGTACACCCTCGGTATTAGAAGAGGATAATTTCAAACACACATCCCTGAAAGAAAAATCCAAATTCTACCCAAGCTGGGCCAAAAGCCATAATATAGAAACATTCCACCAAAAAATACAGGAAGACTTCGACAAACTGACTAAAGATAACCGAAGTAAAATCAAACACAACCTAACACTCAAAGAAAAGAACGCGCTAAAACAACTAGAAGAAGATAATTCAATAACGATTAAACAGGCAGACAAAGGGGGGGGAGTAGTCATCATGGACACCTCTAACTACAGACAAGAAGCAGACAGGATCCTTTCGGACACTACGACATATGAGAATCTTAAAACAAACCCCCACAAAAACTTCTGCATAGAATACTTAAATCACATTGACAAGGGTAAAACATTAGGGGTTATAAATCAAAAAGAATACCAATATCTAAATGTAAAATTCCCCGTGATGCCAATCTTCTACTTCCTACCCAAAATACACAAAAGCCTGACAGCGCCCCCAGGTAGACCTATCATCTCGGGGATAGGCTCTCTCACTTCAAAACTCTCAGAATACATAGACATCTCCCTACAACCTTATGTTGCGGAGATGAAGTCATATCTTAGAGACACAACACAAACTATTAATCTGATAGAACAAGTAACATGGAGCCCAGACTTTATACTTTGCACATGCGATGTGACATCCCTATACACATCAATCAACCACGAAGACGGCATCTCAGCTATAGATAGGACACTCAGTAACGACCCAAACATGCACATAGAACAAAAGACATTTATCTTAGAAAGTATTAACTTCATTTTAAAACATAACCTCTTCAACTTCGACGGGAAACATTTCCTCCAAAAATGCGGAACGGCAATGGGTACAAAATTCGCACCCAGCTACGCTAATCTCTTTATGGATATCTGGGAACAAGACACTATTTGGTCCCCACACGAATTCAGCGCAGATCTAGCGCTATGGCGAAGATATATTGATGACATCCTCTTCATCTGGAAGGGAAGCGAAATAGATCTGAAACGTTTTCTGGAATATATCAACACCAACGAACTAAATCTAAAATTCACAGCTTGCACAGACAAAGTCTCAGTAGACTTCTTAGATCTCACCATCTATGTTGAGAATAACACACTCAAAACAAAAACATTCTTTAAGAAAGTAGATTGCAATAACTATCTACTGAAAACAAGCTGCCACCACAGAAAGTGGCTTTCCAACATACCCCCAGGCCAATTCCGCCGAATTAAGCGAAATTGCAGTGACAATAACGTCTTTAGAGAGCAAGCAGGGATCCTAAAAGATAGGTTCATTAATAAAGGGTACAATAAATAATATAATGTGGTTGTTTAATAAAAAATGAATAAAAAATGCTTGGATAAAAAATGCTTGGATAAAAAATCTTTTAAAACACTTTGATAAAAGACTGAATTGGGGCTTGGATGCAGATGTCTAAGTAAAAATACTTCAATGGAAAAAGAGGTTTCTGTGGTTGGTGGTGGTGTGAGGGATGGGAAATAGAAAATATAAAAATAAAAATATATATAGAGGGACTGTGGGGGCCGGTGATTGGCGCGCTTGTGTGCAGCCTGCTGCCAAACAGGAAAAGTGATGCTGCTTATGCAGTAAAAAACAGTAAAAAACAGTAAAAAACAGCCTGCTGTCTGGCAAAAGTGGTGATGCTTGTTTGGCAGTAATCGTTATATTTGAGTGTTTGCCAGAAGCAGTGGTTTCCTCCTCCTTCTGCTGGAGGTGGTATGCGGTGCTGGTAAATGAAGTAAAACGGAGTTTTCTGGTGTAGGGGTGATTGCCTACTCCTCCTTATGGAGGTGGTATGTAAGTGGCTTCTCTCCCGGGTGCCCGATTCAAAGAAAAAAGGGCCGAAACCGGTGAGTGGGTTAAGGTGAACCACCTACCAGCATAGTACAAAGCTATGTATATCTATATGAGGATTCGAATACAAGGCTTTAGTACAAAGTAACCATGTCACAGCACCCATTTTTATGAACTTGTATAAAGAAGTATGTACTGTTTTATGAGCATTTTGTATTTTATATATTTCTTATTTATTTTTCTTGAGTGCTTAATTGCACACCCACATGTGAAACAATCAAGCTCCAGGCAATCCTATATGAAGGAGTGACACCACATGTAAACAATTAACTGTTTGACCCATTTTACATAACTGTGTAAACTTTGCATCTTTATTACATCTACCTCTTTTCCCCCATTCGCTCATCACAATCAATGTACAAAACAAAAAAGACCACCAATTGATGTATAAGCTGTTTTATTATCATAATTATATGGAACACCAAGTGATTGTAATCAATCAATTAACCAGCTTCTTTGACCTATAAAAAGGGAAGATCCAGGGCATCCGGCAGGAACCTGACGAAGCATCATTGCGAAACGCGTAGTTCCCTGCCGGAGCCCATTACCAGAAGGACCCA
>WSYH01010148.1:0-23921 GCA_036426205.1 Ascaphus truei | reverse complement strand
TTGGATGTTCGACCTATACTTTTGTCAGACGATGCGCTACGAACTGACTCTTCGTGACAGTGTCACTATAGCATGCTTTTAGCACTGTTCCTTCTTTACCTTCACATTTAGAATTCGCTCAGTCCTTCTACCGCACCTTGTAAGTTCTGTAAGCTTCAGTGCTCCATTCCTCTCACTACTTTTTTTTTCCGCGCAGAAAATTGTATAGAACCCGGAGAAGTTTGTAACACACATAGTAAGTTAAAAGATCTGATTTATCTACGTAGGATAAAGCAAGAATATCAAACGTACCATACAGGAAAATATCGGTGCAATCACAGCAGCATAGCCAAGTGCAAATCTTTGGTAGCAGAATAAATGCGTCTGGCAAGCAGGGACGCCACTGCAGGGGCATACAGTCCACAGGGCGTACTAGTAGAACAGGAACTGATGTCACGGACAGGCTCAAACAATCCCAATGCGTTTCGCAAATAGTGCTTGACCAGTGGTGAGCCAAAGAAGTCTCTCCACATATTATATAGCCGCCCATTACATTTATTCGTTGGTGGCCCATCAATCAATCAATAATATACCATATCTCCTCGATTCTAAGATGCACCTTTTTTCATATTTTAACATGTCTGAAATCGGGATGCGTCTTAGAATCGGTCTTTTAAAAAACCGAGGCTGCAAGGGGATGCTGGTGGAGTACGGCAGGGCAGGAAGCTGGAGCAGCTGCATTGGGGAGGCTTATAAGGGTTTCCAGCACCCTGCAGCAGCTCAGCAGTCTTACCAGGTCTACTGTAACTCTGCCAGGGCAGGGATTTTTGGCTTCCAGAGCACTGCGCTTTCACTCCAACAGTCTCTTCTGCTGCCTGAGGTCCTACTGGGCTTCGTTGCCATCCCTGGGCTAGTGCCAAAAGCTCTGACCCTGGCCGTTAAGCCCCCCCCCCCCCCCGGTGACTCTTGGCAACCCTTTGCCTGGCGCAGGGGCAGGCAGGCAAGTGTGAACGGGACCGGAACTCCTCACCTCCCTGCAAAATCACAGGCTTTAAAGCTCCCGACGACACTCTGGCCAGGGCAAGGGTGGTGGGTGAGCCAGGTGTGCGCACGGGACCTGCCCTCCCCCAACCCACACCACCAAACCCGCCGGGCGTTAAGCCCTTGTAAGCCGGGAAGGAGGACGGTGGAGGGATACAGCCTGCCACCATGCGCTGTTACCTGGGAGTCGATGGGCAGCAGTGGGAACTTGTCCAGCCCGCCTGACACTCCTCACCCGTCGGCGGAGAAGGTGGTGGGGGGAAGAAGTCGCTGGATAAGAAGTGCAGAGGAAGCGCAACAACATTGCGGTGCGGAAGACCCGGGACACAACGGGAGTATCAAATGATCTCCTAAAACATTTTTTCTGCCCATTTAATGTAGTATTTCTTTTTTTCCAGAAATTTTATATTAAATCCATGGTGCGTCTTAGAATCGAGGAACTACGGTATATGTATGAAAAAGATGATACAAACAGTTGAAATCAATAGATAAATGCTTGTGTCCAAACAATAATATGTATAACAAAAATACGTGAGTATTCATACATTAGTGCATATGTGTAATAAATAGTACAATTTATAAAAATTAATTAAATCAAACAATAGTTTGAATAACTATTGCATTCTAAAGTAATGATCTTAAGATCAGATAGCTCATGTAATACAAAATGTGAAACAGTGACATATATGACAACATATATGTAAGTAAAATAACTACAAAAATGTATTCTTAGAAAAATATATGAGATGGAATTTAAATATTTTAATGAATTCATTATTGTTTGTGACACGAGCATTTATTGATGATTTGAAATGTGTATGGTGTTGTGTCATCTTTTTCATAATATGTATGTATGTATATATAATTAGAAAAAAAGAAGGAAAAAGCGCCGATCCTTGTATAAAATCAGATAAAATTTTTAATAAAATGGACAGACAAATGACACCTCACAACTTTGTCAATAAAAATAAGGCATGTTATGGGACCAGACCCATGCACCAGATCGAAGACTCCACGGTACCTCCGCAAGATAGCGTCCGAAATGGCTCCAAATCCACGTTTGTTGTTGCCGCAATAACCGGAATGGGTATTCTTCCTTTAGAATGAAGCTTTTCAGTACCGTGCGGCCACGACATTGCTCTCACATGAATCAGGGACCCGGAGATCTTCACTGACGTCCTTCACACTGGCGTCTGGACTGTCGACCACCGTAGTTTCAATGCCACGTGACCCTACGCGTTTCTTCCGTCTCAGCGGATTTCATCAGAGGATAGATTCCAATTGAACTGTTGATGTTAAATAGTCCCATTGCCAATAGATTGTGTTCTTCCACAAATGTGTCAATTCAATTAGTATCTTTAGGTCATCTGTGCTAGATACAACTAGTATAATTAGCAGTTTAAACGGTTGCTAGATAAATTAAAAACACACACAAAAAAAAAAGGTTTAACATGAATTATAACATCATTGTTAAAAATCTGTAGTAAGGATAATGTGATCACATATAAATTGTTGGAGAATAAGATTGACATTACATTGATATGGTTTTTAAATGTCACCATATTATCCTTACTACAGATTTTAACAATGATGTTATAATTTATGTTTAAACCTTTTTTGTGTGTTTTAATTTATCTAGAGCAACTGTTTAAACTGCTAATTATACTAGTTGTATCTAGCACAGATGACCTAAAGATACTAATTGAATTGAACACATTTGTGGAAGAACACAATCTATTGGTCAATGGGACTATTTAACATCAGACAGTTCATTGGAATCTATCCCGATGAATCCGCTGAGATGGAAGAAACGCGTAGGGTCACGTGGCATTGAAACTACGGTGGTCGAGCAGTCCAGACGCCAGTGTGAGGACGTCAGTGAAGATCTTCGGGTCCCTGATTCATGTGAGAGCAAGGCGGCCGCACGGATTGAAAAGTTCATTCTAAAGGAAGATTACCCATTCCGGTTATTGCGGCAACAACAAACGGATTTGGAGCCATTTCGGATGCTATCTTGCGGAGGTTACACGTGGGTCTTCAATCTGGTGCATGGGCTGGTCCCATAACATGCCTTTTTTTATTGACAAAGTGTGGAGGTGCATTTTTCTGTCCATGATTTATTAAAATGTTTATCTGATTTATACAAGGATCGGGCGTTTTCTCTTCTTTTTTTCTAATAGGTACGTTGGGAGGTTGTGAGCCCAAGAAGAAGCAGCCTGGACTTTATTATTGTCATTATCATGGACTCATATGGACTAAGTATCATTATTTTATTTATAGTTTTTTCCTTATTTATGGTTATTTTTAATATTTTTTATGGTACTTACAACATCAGTTATTAAGGTTAAGTAGCATTTTTATTCTTTTTATCCAATGTCACAATAGAGTGATTATCCCATTTTTTCATTTTTCTATTTTTCATTTTTATTTTATGCAACATTTTTTATTTTATTTTTTAGGACTATACATATATTTTTATTTTAATTGTATATATATGTGTTTCATAACCACAAGCATATTGGCATGTTATACTTATAATAGGCATCTGTGCTGGGTGCAAAACATCTTGCCACATTTGATCAGGGGCTGCAGCATTGGGTGTAGTGGTGAAAGGCGCTGTCTTATTCTTGTACTATATATATAATATAATATATATATATATATATATTTAATATATATATATATTATATATATATATATATATGATGGATTGGCACACCAGCCAATAAATGTAATGGGCGGGCTATATGATATGTGAGTGACGTTCTTTGGCTCAACCCTGATGAAGCACTTGCATGCGAAATGCGTTGGGATTGGTGAGCCTGGCCATGGCATCAGTTCCTGTTCTACTAGCACGCATATGGACTGTATGCCCCTGCAGTGGCGTCCCTGCATGACCGGACGTCATTTATTCTGCTACCCAAGATTTGCACTTGGCTATGCTGTGTGATTGCATTGAAGTTTTCTGAATTGTAAATTTGGATATTCTTCTTTTAGCTCTGTATATAAATCAGAACTTCACTACCTTGGTGCGCTTGTCTCCTTTCTTCTTTACTACCTTACAACATTTAGTGCCGTCAAACAATAATGGAGACTTATCTACATCAAGGTCATAAATAAACAAACTATATACACAAGATCCATACGAAGCTTTGAGAACTCTAAATAAAAAAACATTTAAATGAGTGTATAACACAACAGCAAAGGGAACAAAATATGAGGTTTAAAAAGAGAAATATCTATTTCTCAACTGGAGATGACCTAATGTTGAGGGACCACTAGAAATGTCAGGACACTATATAATCAACTTAAATAATGTGCTAAGCAGGTTGAACCAAGTCCCTGTGAATATGAATGAAACTAACAAGTGATAAAGTGAGCAAAATTAGAAAGAGACGTCAGTGAGGGATGGGGAGTGTAAAAGGAACAGGTGAGAATATATATATCTACAAGAGAGTAGATTTGTGAGGTTGCAGGCACTATGCCAAATAGTGCAGCGTTGTTCAGACCTAGGGTGGTAATAGCTCTTATTTTGGTCTTGGCAAAGAGCTATGCTGGCTGTTCGAAGTAATCCTCCACGTTTGCCCCATACTGAGCTTGTCTCACTCACACAGTGTCACAACTAGTGACATAGGTGACCCTCATAGTGGATAATAAACAATTTAAAGCAGTGGCCCCAAACTGAATAGCACATTGTTTTCTTTGATAAATTGAGGCATGTAATTTACAACTTTAGCATAATCCAAACGGTTCAGTTTTATATCCAGGTGCAAATATTTACGCACAGGCTAAATCTCCTTTTTTTTATCATTAACTTTTGTGGGGCACCGTATCAAAAGCCTTTGCAAAATTAAGTAGACCACATGCATTGGTTTTATTTCCGACTTGCAAACCACATAGACACTAACAGGGCTAGGTTGGCATGACTATCCCTCTATGCTGGACTATTACTTAAATGTTCTTTACAAAATACATTCTAAATTGGTATCTTAATAACCTTAGTTAGTTTCCCACGGATCTGTAATTCCCTTGTTTTGTGACCTAGCACCTTTCCTAAAACTTAAGGTAACCATATCCTGCTTTACGTCAATAGTCGTGTTACTAAGGTATGGAAAATCAGTTCTTGAATATTTAATGTAACGGTCTCTTTCATTGAACTGAGCTAATTAAGCTATTCAGACTGCATGTCCACTTACTGATGGGATCACCCTACCCTGACTATTACCGTATGCTTTAGCACAGCGACCTAGTATGGAGCAATGAAGTATTTACCACTGCAGACAGGATATCACTTATCACATCTCGCTAAGATTTTACACGTTTGAGATATTATCAAAATACCATATTCCCTCATTTACACCAATAAAAGTTCCCATACAGTAGCCTAATACAGGGTAAAAGACAACCTTTACAATGTCCCTATCTAACTACTGAGGGACATCCTTAATCTTCCATTATAGTTCAAACATCGCCAACACGTTATACTTCTTGTCTTTACTTGACCTCACTATAGGGATGGATTGCTTTCATCTGCGTGGACATTTTTACTCAGTTCCATGATTTTTTAATATACTGATAAAATTTCCTTAATTATGACTTATTTCTATTTGTATATGAATAGCACTTGCCTCTCTCCCTGTCCTCTTCATCCTTCTAGTTTTTCTGTTGCTTCCTGTCATCCCAGATTCTCATAACCAAGGATCTTTTGTGTGGGGCCTCACAGTCACTGAGACCACACATGTAGGGTAATTGCTAGAAGGGTGACTATGAGGGCTATGACATCATCGGCCCTTCATTGCTCTAATAGCAGGTCATTTGCTAAAACAGGGTGGTAATGTCAGTGTGCGTAGGGTGATCACATTAATAAACTAGTCATTGCGAATCCTATTGTAATATTCTATATGTCATTTGTGCTAGATATATTTTACACCAACCTTCTTCTTCAAATATGATCATGATATCAGTTAAATATTCAGGTAAGTCTCCTGTGTTTAGTGTCCTGACACTTTTTTCCCATCCAAATAACCTCTCTGACTCTCTCATTCTAAACTCTCCCAACATTTCTTATGCACTTACTAACTGAAAAAAGGGTGTGCCATTATACTATTTTAAGGGATCCCCAAGTGTTGTGAGGAGAGACCACTTTGATGCATACTCTAAATAGTGCTTATCACATGTCCTGAAGAAAAAAATGTTCTCTGCTTTTCAAATGAAAACAATTAACCTTTTAATCCTCATACAGATGTAGCAGACGTTGTTGCACCCGTTAGCGCGCTCCCGCTGATGAAATAGATGCTGCCTCCCCCCCTTTGCACGCGACCGATTCAAGACAATGGGCCTTCCCCGCTAGCGCGTGTTTATGTCGAGGAGGCACAGTGACGCAATATCGTCTGCTACATTTGGTATATTTAACAGTGTATTTAAACCCTCAATAGAATGTCAGGCATCATTTTCCTAAACCATAATACATGTATTTATACAGCTTCATACACAGGTAATAAGCACAGAGGGAAAATATCAAAGGTGTAAAAGAAACATTTCAAGTTGGGGGTCCAACTAGTCAACCAGTGAAAGTCATTATCATTGCCTGCTGATGCTTACAAGCAACACAAACTTTTGGGGTTTATAGTCAAGCCGTTAGAAAGATAATTTGGTACACTCCAGGTTGCTGAATTAATGCAGCTCCATTGGAAACTTTGTTAACAGAATCTTGACTAACAACCACTTTAAGAGTGGAACTATAGTATTCCACATAGCTCTTTTTAAATGCCAGGGACAGGGTAAGAGACAGTTTTTAATTCAAAACTTCAGTTCTGTCTCCGTTTACACTACATGCCCGTGTCAGAAAAACATGTAACCTACTTTGTGATGAAAATCTGTGGATGCATTTTTTCTTCAGCAAAAGCAACAAATAATTTCCTGTTAAATACCGTGGTACAATGTGCAGAACCAAAATCAATATTTGGTCAAGTTGTGTCTGCTAACATACTTATTTATAACATTTGTGAAGCAAACCAATTGTATTCAATATTACTCCATCAGCATCATAAATATTTCAAACTTTGTTTTATGTTCTCTATGTTGAGATGACAGAAGCATGGCCACCTTTTTACATTATTTATCAATATATTATATATGTAAAATGCATCCATGCTAATTGCATATTAATTGTAGTTTATATGCAAGGATAAGAAAATCAGATTAGGATGATGTGCTAAAGTGGACATTTTTGTGACATTCCTACAATTGTTTTTTTTCTGGTACTATATAGGAATGGAGGATTTTCACATGAAGACCCACATTTTGGTGGTTTCATAAACACACTGTATGACTTATTTGTTATGTTGAACTTGATGGACGTACGTCTTTTTTCAACCTATCTACTATTGTAACTACTGTATGTACTAACTATGTTGCACTGGCCCTGACTGCAAAGGCCACAAGAAGGGTAGATGAAACTATTTGAAAGAGATGGACATGTTCAGTGGTGTTTAGAAGACTCAAAAAACAAACCTGGACAGGCCAACATTTCCGTATCAAAGATATTTGATATTGTAGCAAATCTTCTGATATATGTTATATGGTATATGGTTAATTATAGCTCAATATACCAGTTTAATCCAGTCATAGATTTAATTTGTAAGACGGGGGTTCAAAATGACATATATAAAAAAAAAACTATATATAAAATAAAACACAGTAGGAGGTGTAGGTAACAAAACATATTGGAAAAATTTTGACAGGGTTGACAATAAGTAGATCAATCAATTTTGCAAATCAATGGTAATTAGAAAAAGTCAATATTTAATTTAATGGTTACCTTTATGATTACCTTTCAATTAAACCAAAAAAGAGCGTCTTCAATTAAATTATAGTGACCATCGACCAAAACCTCACAGGTTTATTCTTAATGTGTACTGACAGTTTCAACTATTCACTTGCAAAATGAGTACGCTATAATTTCATATACTGTATGAGAACTCTCTAGTTAGTCTATTAAAAGATATCACATTCTACAACAATTGTGGACTACTCCAGGACCATTTTGTTAATAGAATTTCATAGTATTGACCCTTTAACAACGACATTGAATCTTGTCATTTAATCAGTCAGGTCAATCATTTTTTGGGGAGAATCAATGATTGTTGGAGTGTTGTAGAGTATCATTATGAGATGTGGCCGTCAAAGGCATAGTTAAACTCATATCTTTTTGATGTCATTCGGGTAGGAAATGCTGGGCATTGATTGTCATGTACAAATTGGCCTTAATCAGCTTTACCGGTTATCTTATGGACAGCAGATCATGACAAAAACAGAACCGCCTTAGGATGTGTAGGGCCAAGCGGACGCTGACAGCGGGGCCCCTCCGTGGAAGGTGTGGGGGTAGTTACCTAGAAAGAAGCTCTCCTCCTGCTGCGTTGCAGCATCATGACGTCGCGGCGACATGTGATATCACCTTATCATTGGCAATGTATCGTCATGTGAGTTGATCACATCATGACAACGCATGGCAAGCAGTGGAGGAGGGAACGCTCCGGTAAGGTAGACCCCCTCACAATACACAAACACTTTGGGGTTGAGGATGCATGCCTTACATTGGGTGAGAACAGTCCTGTTGTCCGGGGGCCCTGCGCCCCTCTCCGATCATGTGGACTGTGATAACCTAGTGCTGTAAGGAAAGGGACAAGGAGGGAGCGCGGGGCCCCCGAAGCGCGGGGCTCAAGGCAACGCCTTGCCTAAGGCCGGCTCTAATTTAATGTACATACAAAGGGAAGATTCTTGGGACTTGAACCCTTTCTAGAGAGGTGTCAAACTTCAAGCATAATTTAGCTTCATACAACTAAAGCACTTCGCCAGTCGACTGCTCCTGTGGGAGATTCCTAGCCATAAAACCCCATTCGAAAAATATATGTTGACTAAGGCCTACCAAAAGGTACTAATCTCTGCCATTATGCCAAGAAATTAGTCCCTGCTGTCCCACTGGCAATCACAGGCGCATAAATATATAAATGTGAAAAAGATTTACAGTGGAAATTAACGGCAGATGAACTTGTCAGCTATCGGGCACGCTTTCACAAGTCCGTAGCACCTATAAAAGAAATAATATATAATTCACAAAGTCTATTTGCATGGTATCTCACATCAAAAATTACGCAGATTACCCAGGTTGTACAGACGATGCTGGGGAATTTAGGGGGTGGGTGATTTGGTCATGTATGTTGTCACGCCTAAGATTGGTTTTGGATTATTAAGGAGGTTAAAAGTTAAGAGCCATTCAAGTACCATCACTTGCAGGATTGCTAACCGTAAGCACGACGCTGCCGGAAAAAAGATGCCCTCCGTTTTCAATACCTCTGGACCTTTTTCCGCTGGTCTTGAATCCTAGTAACTACAAAGAAGGTAAGCCCACACATGGCAGGCTTATTTTCCACATACTAAGGCAGCGAGGTGTTCGTAGCCGCTCGGAAACACAACATCTTTACCCAGAGGCAAGTTATCAACAGAAATAATGTTTGTTGAGAAAAATACTCACTCCTTTCTAAAACACAATGCAACAAAAATTTTCTATAGACTTGGGACCCCATGAGATCCACAGGAAGGTATAGATCTGAGAGAGAAGTTGCTGTGGTCAAGACGGCAGATATGGTGCACATCTATAACATTGTTTAAGATAGATTGATCTAAATGTGTGATCTATGTAATTGTGGACTTTGTCCGTTTCCCCGCCCCCACAACCTCCTTTATTTTATTTTCTCTGTATCCCCTCACCCTACAAATCAAACTTCCAATAACTCTTGAATGGAAAAAGAATTGTCCTCTACTTCTGTTGGAGTACTCAAAGACAATCTGTAACACATTTCCCTGTAAAGATATTTGTGATGTGGCAAATATTACTGAAAAAAACAATGTAAAAGAGCCGTCAAATCAAAGATTTACTATAAACTTCCTGATGGGCCCTAATTAACGGTTATATGGAAGCAATCAACTGCGTCATTTCTTTCAAATGCTTTTTTTTTTTTTTTTTTTTTACACAGGATTGAACAGAGGTATCATGAGCTGAACCCCATTATTTCATCTCCGGCAACCTGCTGACCTCAGTCGAACACTTACCTCCACAATGCGGTCCTGGCGCCCGCTCTCTCTGGCCCTCGCGTCTTCCCCCCCCCGCCCCCGTTTCCCCACTCTCGCGGTTTTGGTCGGTACCGGTAACACCGCGTTCTGTGGGCCACCTAGGGAAGCCGAACGGACTGCATGTCCATGCATTTCACCACCAAAATTTGGGCCTGCAGGAATGGGGATGTCTGTGAAAAGAGGCCATTACTTGAACCCTAGCCCGCGCGTTGGCAGCAGATACGCAGCGCGATCTCCGGTCGCCCCCGTTTATGCGCTCGATGCGCAGACATGGCGGCCATCGTTCTCGTTACGCGTATTGGCGGCCCCCCAAGACGAGACGTGAAACATCGAGAACGCGGGCGGCAGCCGTATTCATCTCATATGGGAAGTTTTCCCCTCTGTTAAAATTGTTTGCCATCTATTAGTTTGTTGATTATTCCTACGTTAACCTCTCCAACCATAATACCACAAACTAACTTTTTGGCCCAGATCTGGAGTATTATCAGGACAACACAAATGGAAAGAGAGAAGACGCTACTTCTTGCTAGTTCCTGGGCATTGTCCGGGGACGAATCGTTGCATGGTGCTTCTATGGACAGTATCAACACTCAATCGGGATATAAAAAACAATTACGTATTTGGAAAACAAACCCAATAAATCATGGACAGACAAATGCACACTCACACTTTGTCAATAAAAATAAGGCATGTTATGGGACCAGCCCATGCACCAGATTGAAGACTCCACGGTAACCTCCGCAAGATAGCGTCCGAAATGGCTCCAAATACACGTTTGTTGTTGCCGCAATAACCGGAATGGGTAATCTTCCTTTAGAATGAAGCTTTTCAGTACCGTGCGGCCGCCATTGCTCTCACATGAATCAGGGACCAGGAAGATCTTCACTGACGTCCTCACACTGGCGTCTGGACTGCTCGACCACCGTAGTTTCAATGCCACGTGACCCTACGCGTTTCTTCCGTCTCAGCGGATTTCATCAGGGGATAGATTCCAATTGAAAGACAATTCACTTCATTTTTATTGACAAAGTGTGAGTGTGCATTTGTCTGTCCATGATTTATTAAAAATTGTTCATCTGATTTTATACAAGGATCGGGCGCTTTTTCTCTTCTTTTTTTCTAATAGGTTGGGAGGTTGGTGAGCCCAAGAAGAAGCAGCCTGGACTTTATTATTGTCATTATCATGGACTCATATGGACTTAAGTATCATTATTTTTATTTATAATTTTTTCCTTATTTATCATTTTTCATGGTACTTACAACATCAGTTATATAGTTTAAGTAACATTTTTACCTATTTTTTATCCATGTGTCACAATAGTGTGATCATCCCATTTTTTCATTTTTTCTATTTTTTATTTTTATTTTTATGCACATTTTTTATTTTTATTTTTTAGGCTATACATATATTTTACTACAATTGTAATTATATTTGTTTCACACCACAAGCATATTGGCATGTTATACTTTTAATAGGCATCTGTGCTGAGTGCAACATCTTGCCACATTTGATCAGAGTTGCAGCAATTTGGGTGTAGTGTGTGAAGGGCGCTGTCTTTATTCTTGAAAAACCTATCAATGTAATGTCAATCTTTCTCCAACACTATAAATGTCACCATATTATCCTTACTACAGATTTTAACAATGATGTTTAATTTATGTTAAACCTTTTTGTGTGTTTTTAATTTATCTAGCAACTGTTAAACTGCTAATTATACTAGTTGTATCTAGCACAGATGACCTAAAGATACTAATTGAATTGAACCATTTGTGGAAGAACACAATCTATTGGTCAATGGGACTATTTAACATCAGACAGTTCAATTGGATATCTATCCTCTGATGAAATCCGCTGAGACGGAAGAAACGCGTAGGGTCACGTGGCATTGAAACTACGGTGGTCGAGCAGTCCAGCCGCCAGTGTGAGGACGTCAGTGAAGATCTTCGCGGGTCCCTGATTCATGTGAGAGCAATGCGGCCGCACGGTACTGAAAAGTTCATTCTAAAGGAAGAATACCCATTCCGGTATTGCGGCAACAACAAAACGTGGATTGGAGCCATTTCGGACGCATCTTGCGGAGGGTAACCGTGGAGTCTTCGATCTGGTGCATGGGCGGTCCCATAACATGCCTTATTTTTATTGACAAAGTGTGAGGGTGCATTTGTCTGTCCATGATTTATTAAAAATTGTTTATCTGATTTTATACAAGGATCGGGCGCTTTTTCGCTTCTTTTTTTCTAATATATATATATACATACATACATATGTATGAAAAAGATGACACACACCATACACAGTTCAAATCAATCAATAAATGCTCGTGTCACAAACAATAATGAATTCATTATAAATATTTAAATTCCATCTCATATATTTTTCTAAGAATACATTTATTTGTAGTTATTTTACTTACATATATGTTGTCATATATGTCACTGTTTCACATTTTGTATTACATGAGCTATCTGATCTTAAGATCATTACTTTAGAATGCAATAGTTATTCAAACTATTGTTTGATTTAATTAATTTTTATAAATTGTACTATTTATTACACATATGCACTAATGTATGAATACTCACGTATTGTATCACTATTATTATTGTTTGTGACACAAGCATTTATCTATTGATTTCAACTGTTTGTATCATCTTTTTCATACATATACCGTAGTTCCTCGATTCTAAGACGCACCATGGATTTAATATAAAAATTTCTGAAAAAAAGAAATACTACATTAAATGGGCAGAAAAATGTTTAGGAGATCATTTGATACTCCCGTTGTGTCCCGGGTCTTCCGCACCGCAATGTTGTTGCGCTTCCTCTGCACTTCTTATCAGCGATTCTTCCCCCACCACCTTCTCCGCGACGGGTGAGGAGTGTCAGGCGGGCGGACAAGTTCCCACTGTGCCCATCGACTCCAGGTAACAGCGCATGGTGGCAGGCTGTATCCTCCACCGTCCTCCTTCCCGGCTTACAAGGGCTTAACGCCGGCGGGTTTGGTGGTGTGGGGTTGGGGGAGGGCAGGTTCCCGTGCGCACACCTGGCTCACCACCACCCTTGCCCGGCGCAGAGTGTCGTCGGGAGCTTTAAAGCCTGTGATTTTGAGGGAGGTGAGGAGTTCCGGTCCCGTCACACTTGCCTGCCTGCCCCTGCGCCAGGCAAAGGGTTGCCAAGAGTCCACCGGGGGGGGGGGGGGGCTTAACGGCCAGGGTCAGAGCTTTGGGCACTAGCCCAGGGATGGCAACGAAGCCCCAGGAGGACCTCAGGCAGCAGAAGAGACTGTGTTGGAGTGAAAGCGCAGTGCTCTGGAAGCCAAAAATCCCTGCCCTGGCAGAAGTTACAGTAGACCTGAAGACTGCTGACTGCTGCAGGGTGCTGAAACCCTTATAAGCCTCCCCAATGCAGCTGCTCCAGCTTCCCTGCCCTGCGTACTCCACCAGCATCCTTGCAGCCTCGGTTTTTTTAAAAGACCGTTCTAAGACGCATCCCGATTTCAGACATGTTAAAATATGAAAAAAGGTGCATCTTAGAATCGAGGAGATATGGTATATATATTTGATTGATTGGGCCACCAACGAATAAATGTAATGGGCGGGCTATATAATATGTGAGAGACATTCTTTGGCTCACCACTGGTCAAGCACTTATTGTGCGAAACGCATTGGGATTGTTTGAGCCTTGTCCGTGACATCAGTTCCTGTTCTACTAGCTACGCCCTGTGGACTGTATGCCCCTGCAGTGGCGTCCCTGCTTGCCAGACGCCATTTATTCTGCTACCAAAGATTTGCACTTGGCTATGCTGCTGTGATTGCACCGATATTTTCTGTATTGTACGTTTGGATATTCTTCCTTTTATACTACGGTATATAAATCAGATATTTTACTTACTATTGTGTGCCTGTCTCCTTTCTTCTTTATCCAAAAAAAGATGATGGAGCACTGCTGCAAAATGAAAGTGCTGGAGGCTAGCTAGTGAAAATTAAAGATGCTTATTCAGAGCATAGTAGCCATCGCTACAAAGAGGGTCCTATGCATCTTTGAATAAAGCATTTTTAATTTTCACTAGCTAGCCTCCAGCCCTTTCATTTGCAGCAGTGCTCCCATCTTTTTTCGGATATTATACTCATTCTATGGATGGAGGCACGCCATTTCAACCAGGTTTCTATGGACAACTAAACAGTGAGTTATTCAAATTTACTAAATGACTTTGTATGCAGATAGCTGTTGTCGCTCTAGCCTAGGGACAGTGGATTATTACTCTTAAGTGACTGTGGGGTGGTTCTCTCATTGGGAATTCATTCCTACATCCACAGTGAGGTTTATCCTATTATTTGAAGTCCTTATATATGGCTTTATTGTGCAGTCTATGCCTTTCAAACTGCACATATCATTTATTTAATGGATATATAAGTTCCTGGACTTTAAAGCTATATTGCAATCGTCATCCTGGACATTGGAAGCACCATCCTGGGATTCTCATCTTCACTTCTTCTTTCTTTACTTTGTTTCCAAGTAAGAGAGGAGTGATCCATTGGAGGAAGACAGCTATGTTGGAAGCTTGCAAAGCTTGGATCGTAGGTTGGATAATAATAATAGCATGTTCTTGTATAGCGCGTGCTAGTTTACGTAGTGCTTTACAGAGACATTTTGCAGACACAGTCCCCTGCCCCGTGGAGCTTACAATCTATGTTTTGGTGCCTGAGGCAAAGGGAGATAAAGTGACTTGCCTAAGGTCCAAAAGACCTGTACTCACTGAGCGCTCCTTCTCTGTAAGAGAGAAAGAAGAGATAAGAGCTGACACAGAGAGAAATGTATTTGTTTCAATGTAAAAGTAGTAAAGTTAGAGGAGGGTGCCACCTCTCTACAAGAGGACTTGGATAAACTGCAATTTTGGGAAGGAAATGGCAGATGGGTTTGATACAGATAAATGAAAGGTTCTGTATTTGGGAGGCAAGAAAAAGTATGCTACTGTACCTACACAAACTAGATGAGATGAAATTAGAACAACCCATTGATAGAGAAGGATTTAGGAGTAATTGTACACAGCAGGCTTTGTAATAGAGTTCATGTCAGGCGTAGACTGCCAAGGCTAATACTGTAGCAAATTATCATGCATAAAATGGGTATTATAAGGTAGATATAAGGAAGACAGCATAATTATACCACTGTATAATTCTCAGTAAGAGCACACCTTGATATGGAGTACAGTTTTCAGAACCATTCAATAAAAATACATTATGGATCTGGAAAACTTGCAGAGAAGAGAATCCACATTATTAAAGGTGATGTAATGTTTGACTGATGAGGAAAAACTACTGTAGTGGGGATGAGGCATGAAAGAGTGTTATGATTACTATTTACAAATATACTAAAAGAACAATACAAGGAACATTTCATCCCAAAGACTGACCACAGGGTCATCTACTGTATTGAGGAAGGCGATTAATCAGCAGCAAAGGAAAGGGTTCTTTACAGTGAGGTCAGTCAAGATGTGGAATTTACTACTCATGGGGACTGTAGGCAGATAGCAAGATGCAGTAGATATTGTTAAGGACAGGTAGGGTCTTTTAGAAATGAAAGGTATACATAGGAAGGATGTTGATCCAGGTAGAAATCTGATTGTCCTTACTGGAGCCAGGAAGGAATCTATTTGTCCCTTATGATGCATCATTGGCAAAAAATTCACTGGCTGTTATGTTTTCTTTGCCTTCTCAGTCATATCTATACCTATAGATTAGTAATCTAATACTCATAGTTTGAAACTCTAGAACCTATGTCTTTTTTCAGCTTCAGGTACTTATGTAACTCTACAATGTAAGTGCTATTGTAATATTCATGTGTACTTTTGTCAAATATATTGACAACTATGTGCTGTATGTGTAAAGTCTTTTTTTATTGTATTCATAGTAAAATATAAAATACATCCCTTTCCATTAAGAGCCTCATATCCAGTAAAATAGTTATCCACAGACAAGAATCCACCAGCACTTAATGCAAAAAAAGTACCCATATTAATCGGAATAAAATGCACAAAAGATATAATCACATTACTTTATAGGTAGGGCACATTTCTTTGTGACTTGATCCTAAAAAATGTAATAAAAATAAACATTAATGAAACAGAGTATAACAGTATAAATTACAGGAAATGATGCATTTCATATGCCATAAGTTCTTATTTATAAGTAAAATGCTATACAACTGAAGACAGGACTGTAATAATGCACATTTTTATTCACCTAAATAGCGATGCATGTCATTCTACTTGGCACCGTGCAGGATGGTGATAATGAATGAGCCTAATATTGTAATTCGTCCTATATTATTGGTATTACAGCCTCTGTAGTAGTATTTTTTTTATGATGCGTATCCATAACCTGGAGTAGGGAAATACAGCTCAGTGATTCACTCAGCCTTAACTAAACTGAGTCCAGCCTAGTGTCTGTGAAAGGGAAGCAGGCTCCATGCTATCTGTATTCACTTCTTAGCAGAACCAAGATCAAGTGGTTTACAGGAACACAGGCAAGCCATATACTGCAGCAAGTGTTCCTATAATTAGCAATACCAATGTTATGGGGGCAAATCCAAAGCAAAATATGGGGTAAACAACGTACCCCAAATATTATCAAGCAAAAAACACCACTATCAGTGCGGTATTCTTTCTTTTGATACATTTGTTGCAGTTTAACACAATATACTGCAGCCATATATCATTTCACAGTTTTTCTCTTATTTTATATATATATTTTTAGGAATTCCCAATGTTGTGCTGATTTTTTAACATATACTGTATGCCACATTGGGTTGCAGTGAGCGGTATTGTCCCGTCTCTATTCCTTAGTGGGGTTCACTAACTGGTAGCACATTACTGTGGCAAAGCAGTAAGTATGCTGTGAGAAGCATTTCTTGAGCTATCAGAAAAATGAAAACATGTCGCGGTGACAGCTCTGCTCAGCACAGATCGGGTGCTGTGCATTGTGAATGCCGAAAGGGCTTTTAAAGTTCTACGGTCTACATCTTAGAAAAACACACAACGAGTGTGGTCGGACCCAATTTGTGTCATTGCACTGGTGGTAACGATTTATGCATGAAAATCACATTGCATTTTTAATTTGCATATTAAGCGTAGATGTATAAATAGCACATATCCTGATCTATGCCTGACGTGCTCCCTCTATACTGCATCCTACACACTGCACCAATGGCTCCCATCATGGTCAATCTTACTGTTTTCTAATGCACATGGCATGTAGAATGTGTGTGTGGTGTGTGAGTGATATATATAATATTATACACACAACATACACACACAAAAGGGATAGGCACGCCAGTGCAGAAAAGGGTGTATTTAATAACTCAACGTTTCGGCTTTCTCGAGGCTCTTACATGAGCCACAACGTGATTATTTAAATACCAGCCCAACCTTTTTGCATTGGAGTGCCTGACCCTTTTTTTTTTCTTCGTTTTACCTGTTTTGGACGGTATGCACTCAATATTATTAATGTTGTTTTGCTTCATTCGTGAGTGCCATGTTCTGCATTTATGTATGTGTTTGTGTGTTCTATATCACAGTGTATAGTCAAAAATGCATTCAATGACATTATATTAAAAGAAGAAGACACAATTGAGTGCTGTATATTTTCTTGGTTCTACATGGGAATCCCAGCAAAACCACTGTATATATTAGAACCCATGTAGAAACCAAGAAAATAATACAGCACTCACATTGTGTCTTCTTCTATTAATATAATGTCATTGAATGTATTTTTGACTATACACTGAGAATAGAGAAATATGTTGCTGCAAAACATTGCGTAGAATATAATCTCTTCGTGGGACTAAATGCTTCTGTCTTTAGAAAGACGTCAGGTCTTATATTTGGAATATATTTTTACACATTTTGTGAATGGACTGGCTGCATTTTACTTGTAATTTTTAACCCTAATCCTTTCTGCGAAAACAAAAAACAAGACATGCGCTGACAATATTTGGAAATTAATGACTCTAAGTTGAACCGTGTACAAACACGAAGAAATAAAATAAAATAAACGCTGACTAGCTGGAAAAAAATCATGATGTTAGTGATTGGATTTTATTGGGCTACTGTCTGTTTATGAAAATGAGCAGTATTGAAAACATTTTCGTACTGCTCGCTGTGAGCTTGAGCTTCCCATAAATGATGTAAATGGCTTGGAGGTTTTTTTTTTTTTTCTTTTTTTTTTTCAAGTGAACTGTGTAGATCTGTGAAATAATATCGGTTTTCCGTCAGAATGAGCTAGCACTGTATTGAGGCATATCATAATCTGACCCGACACCTCCACCATCTGCGCTATCTATCTGCCTTCTTATTTACCAAATCTTCACAAGCAAAGACAAATTGTTCTTGATACTAAATAAAAGAAGCTTTGCATTCCTCCTTCCCTGTGCAGATTCATGGTACAGCGGGGGGAAAAATCTTGCTTAGGCAAGGATCTTTAAGGAAAATGTAGCTGTAAAAGAAAAAAGGATTGACCTACAGTAATGTTAGCAAAGGGCAGAAAGGACATATTTGGGTGAAATGCAATTAAAGCGCCCCTTGCTCTTATGTTATAGAAATATCCCTGAAAACCTTTGACATTATTGATCGGTATGAAATGTTACCAATAGCAGGCGAGCATTATTTGCTGATAAAATGAAGGTTGTATTATGGCATTCATACAGTATATGCGGAATTGGCACACAATCCTGTTTTCTGTATGATATAAAACAGCATACCGGTTTTTTTATTTTTTAAAGGGTTCTGAATTTTGCTTACACATTTTTTTTATGTTGACCTACAAATGACTTCTCACTCTGCTATTCTCTGCTCCACTCATCCGAAACCACATTTTGAACGTAAAAAAAAAAAAACCTGATATATTTTACATGGCCTAACAACTGAGAAAGTGTCAAGATAAAGGATTGGGAGGTCGAGGAAATATCTCCTCCTGCATTCAGGAAAAGGTCCCCAGCTATTTCTGGCATGGATGTATAGTGTGTGTGTGTGTGTGTGGTGTGTGTGTGTGTGGTGTGTGTGTGTGTGTGTGTGTGTGTGTGTGTTGTGTGTGTGTGTGTGTGTGTGTGTGTGTGTGTGTGTGTGTGTGTGTGTGTTACGCCATGGCATCAAATACCCTGGTTGGTTTTACAAAAAAACATAGAATCAGAAGCTGACAGATTTTAACAATGATGCAGTAAATCTGTTTTGCTTTTTGTTGTCATCCGTATGGGTCCAGAAATGCATGGTGACAACCAACATGATCTCATTCATCTATTTCTTCAGTTGGTTTTTGCATCGTCACCTTTCTAATTCGATGCCAGTTACCCCTTGGATGGGAAAGGGCTCTGGGTGTTTTGTGTAGTTTGATTCTTATTTGCCTTCTGTGGGTGATGGGTAAGATCAGCCAGGGATGAAGTATGCGCCCTGTGTGTGCCTCTGCGGACAGGAGCAGATCTGGCTGGGAGAGCAGGGCGCTGTCGAGCCTGGGAGGTGCTGAAAATTCCCTCTCTCCCACTTTGATTGGCAAAGGCTGACACTGATTGACAAGACACAATCCATGGTAACAAGCAGCCAATCTGCCAAGCCCAATAGAAAATCCTGTGCTGGCTCGGGCAGCTTCTTCCCTTAACGCAGATACCGCTGCTATACTTGCCTTGGCTCTTGGAGTTAGCCAGTGCATAGCAGCACATATCATCTTGAAAGAAGGTGTCGGCTAACAATTTGACTCTGGAGTTTTTCCTTTTAAACGTCTTTTTTTTTTTTTTTTTTTCCCTCCCCAAACGAAATCAGCCTAGATGTTTAAGCCTCACCTATCCTGAACTTTAGCTCGCAGCAGTAGTAGCCGGGTGTGTGAGACCCTGGAGGAAGAGTGGGGACATTGAACGCCTTGGTCGCTTTCTCTGGTCATGCCAGTGGCTCCTGCAGCCTGCGAGGCCCTCAACAAGAATGAATCCGTCCTCCGAGCCAGGGCTATGTGGCCTTTCACACGGGGAACTTCAGGGAACTCTCCACATTTTGGAGAACCATAAGTTCACGGAGTCCCACAACCAAGCTCCAGCTTTGTGGTTGGAAGCTCATTATCAGGAAGCTGAGAACTGAGAGGAAGACCCTTAGGCCAGTAGACAAGTACAGAGTGAGAAAAGTTCCCGCTTGCCCGAAACTATTTGGGATGGGGAGCAGAAGACACACTGCTTTAAAGAACGAACAAGGCATTTGCTTAGGGAGGGGTACCTACAAGACCCCTATTCCAAACCCGAGCACAAAAAGAGAGGAACTAGCCCACGGCAACTGGACTGACCCAACACAAGTAGAAACTGGTTCAAAAACCGAAGACAAAGGGATAGAGCTGCAGCGGCTAAGAACAGGTGTGTGTTTTGTATATGATTACATGCTGACTTCCAATGGTTACATATGCGCCATGTTATACAGAATACCAGACCTCTAACTAAACCCACACAAGATCACTTGCACTTCTCCTGTCTATACGCTTTGCTTAAAATGGTTTATTTAGCATGTGGATCTCTAAATGTCAGAAGCAGATAGAGGCTTCACACCACCACAGCATAATATGCTAGGCGTTTTCTTCAACAGTGTTGGTCGTGTTTCCTGATTTGCCACTTCAAATGGTCATTGTTGTAATTATATACACTGAAGGTTTTTTTTTAATTACTGTAACAGATCACAGTCGTTTGAATTACAATTAACACCGGTACCGTAAAAAAAACCAATATTTTTTGCATTGTTCGATAATCATATCTACTGTAATTTGACGTTGGAAACTAATGTTTATTTTTTTCTGAATTCATTAAATTGGACGATTTTTGTGCGTTTATAAACTGTCACACCTTTTAAATAGAATTTATTTGGGTTTCTTTTTCTTCTTTTTTTTTCCAATGGGACCCTCACCCCCCCCCCCCCCTGTAGTTAAAAATAAAAATGATAAAATACAGTTAACATTGACAGTTGACATCTCCGCTGAATACATTTCCATTGGCTAAAGTTCAATGTTAATCTCTACTTTAGACTATCTTAATCAGATTTAGAAAGCTTTAAAATACAATTCCTATTTCTGGCGCTGGCCTTTAAAATGTAAATGTAACCACACAATTAATGCAGTTTGCGATTCCGCATATTATATTCCACATATCAGTCAAACAATATAGCAATACACAGCACAAAGACACAAATGGTCCATCGTACAACCTAGGAACCCATTAGTATTTTGGAATTAATCTTACAGTCAAAGATTTGCTACAACATTGAACATTTATTTCGCACTGGATTATTTTTTATTTGCTGCTCTAAAGGAAGACAAAAATCTAAAAGCCAATTTACAGATATTTGTATATAAATAGTATACCCCAACTCTTGAAAAATCTCTGAATATTAAGTTGAACAACTACAATGTGTTAATATTCATCCTTCTGAGATAAGGATATGAACGGAAATGTGTGTGTGTGTGTTTAAATTTGCCGAGTATTGGGTGATTATATGAAATATAGCACTTTCTGCTTTATATTTTTTATGTTTATTTGAATCTGCGTTGTGATAAGCTATTAACATATTCTAAAACGTACAGTACAGCCACAAGGTGTGAAAGCAAGAATACAAAGGCGTTAACATCTGTTGTTGAGGCTGCCTTATATTTTGAATTTTGGATCGCGAATATGGTCGTGATCCTGAGGCTTTTGACTGTATTAAATATAATTGAGTAGCCTGACCTGCAGTTTTAGCTTGTGGTACCAAGTCAAGTAACACAGGGACAGGTAACATCTGAAACAGGGTAAGCACGTGTCTTATAAAAGTCAGGCTGCTGCAATACTGTTTCAAAACACAGCACCATATTCTGATAGAAGAGGCAGCAATGGAAGGGAAAAGGAGGTCTTATATTGATGTGATTTATAGCTCGCTGGTGACTGCTAGTCTCTGTAGTCCTTCTCTCATCAGACTGCAGCAGCAGGTCTTGTCCCAGGGATCTGGACGCTCATCATGATCCCAGATGAAAGAGGGGAAACCGGTGGTCGGCATCCAGTCCTGCGCCACCTGTCCAGCAAAGCGGCCACCTCTGCCACTCCATCACATCCAGCGACAGTGAATGTGACATCTGACCTATCGGGCATGCCAAGCCCAGCAAACAAGAAGGAGCAGGGAGTGTGATCCAACTCAACACAGTGCCTGCTCCCGAAACATCACCCTGGGTTTTGCAGTCTCACATCAAGCCAAACAGGCTGTCAGAACACATGGGAGAGTTGATATAATGTCATTTCTTTACACTATATACCATACAGTAGAAGACTGTAAGGTTTGTCGCCTTTATTTGAAGGACCTTCTGATTAATGCCTGAAGAACACAACGCCAAGTTGGTTTGAGCGCCTGCCCTTTTAATTTGGGGTATTTTCATGTTGAAAAGAGCTGGCATATTCTTTGCTTTACTTTTAAAGGTTGTTTTGATTTTGATTTGATTTTATTATTATATTTACTTATTTAAGGGATTACTGTCTAGAATGCTGTGTATTTTGCTTGTCTTTGTGTGCACAGGTGACTGGTAGAAGCATGTGTGGCGCATCAATGGATCCAATGACGACTTTAAATAAAATATGCGGTGAGGACCCATTCTTATTAAATGAGCTATTTTTACATGTTACAATGAACAAATTAAGGGTCTAACTCAGCGGGTAGCCAGTTTCCAGTCCTCAAAGGCTACCAATGGGTCAGTTTTTCAGGATATCCCTGCTTCAGCACAGCTTGAGCCACCTATGCTGAAGCAGGATATCCTGAATACCTGACCCGTTGCTAGCCCTAGGGACTGAAGTTGGCTAGCCCTGGCTTAAAGTATTATAAGGAAGACTTGTGGAACTTTAGCATCACCCTTGGGTGGTCAAATCCTTCTTTGCACCATGTACTTGTGAATCTGCCAGCAACACCTTCATATCAGAAGAGAGAAAAAAAGGTTCAATAATGCGTGTGAAAGTGACTGTCACATTACTCCGCGTGAAATGTTTAATATCACTTAAAGTGCGTGGAAAAAGTCCATACCACGTCTCTCTCCGTGTCTGCAAATGAGAAACTAAAATAAATCCTTTTGGTATTAGGTATACTGTTAATACCAAACAGTTAAAAGTTACTGTATAAACAAACTATTGCCTTAAGAACAAGTTTCGTTATATTTTGGTGTATTGTTCCTAGTATTTCTGAAATTGATCTTTCAGTGCATTTATTTTATTAGAAATATCGACCCTACACTTTAACAGAAAGTACGAACTATATAATTGATATGTGTTGCAATAGCAATAGGAATACATGTATTGGATCCCAAATCGGGTGATCCTTAGCTAGCCCGTGGGCAATATTCATGAGTGGACTGTGGTCAAGTATCCTTTTTCTGTATGTCACCTGTAAGTGAGTGTCAGTAGAGAATGATTTTCTATACAATTGAACCAAAGCACAAACATATACAGACATTATACAGCCTGTCGTTATCAGTTTACAGTAGTCACCTGCGTAATATATATATATACACCACACCACACACACAACACACCACACCCCCACACATATATATAATATATATAAAAATATATATATTCAAACGACAGGGGGTGCCCAGTGCTACATCCATGAAACACATACATGGGGTGTGTGTGTGTGTGTTGGTGTGTGGTATATATATATATATATATATATATATATAAAATTATATATATATATATATATATACTCTAGTATATTCTATTAATATATATTGATATA
>WSYH01010147.1:0-23922 GCA_036426205.1 Ascaphus truei | reverse complement strand
AAATCTGTTCATCATAGCACAGTTGATGATTACACACATTGTTATTGTAATTAAGAGTAAACTAGTTTTTCTCATTTTGATTGCCTAAGCAGCAAGTAACGTTTCGATTCCTGTGAAAAGAGGGTATCTTAGACAAAGAATTTCAGCCAATTATTGTAACAAATTTCTTGTGGGAGAAAAACAAGGCGTATAAATGTTCGGTTGTATTCTAACCTTGGAAAATACCACAAAGATAACATGTAACTATTCACACATTCAGCAGACATCCTTATGCTTTCAACTTAGACAGTGTACACTTGAAGAGAAAAGAAATGACAGGACCTTCCACATTGCACAGCCATCCACGTAAATCATACAAATTTTTGATTTATGAAGCAATCGAGTCAACGCCACAGAAAAAGGCTACCGTGGGGGAAATCTATGACTTGATCCAAAACAAATATCCATACTACCAAGAAACAGCCAATCAAAGAAATTTTAAAACTTCTGTACGTTTCACTTTATCTGCAAATGAATGTTTTGAGCGTGTCCTCATCGTCAAGCTCAACGAAACGGCTGCTGGCAGGTTGCTGCATCATTTAAACTTACCATGGAACATATCTGCTGTTAAATAGCATATTTTTGCCTAATGCCAGTTACATAGAAGCCTAACAGACTGTCGCGTCTGCTGATATACCTGCACCGTCCATTCCTCTCGACGAGATGCAAGATGGACATAACTACTATGATATGTTTCAAAACTTATATGGCCAATACGAATGTGGAGGTGAAAACAACCAACAACTGTACGTACCTCCGGATGTCTTGTTTCAAGAAGCCACTGCAGATCCATATGACGGCCTCACGGAGATGTGTCTGAATCAGGATTCAGCGGTTGGCTCAACCATGGATGATAATGTTGTGCCTTCCTGGAGCGATTTGTTGCAGCCAAATCAGTTTTGACTTCTACAATAATGGTAAATACACATTCCGTTATGCCTTGACTCAAATTATATATGCCACAAATATTTTAATATCATCTGCATAATATATACAATTTGTTAGCCAAATGAGTGGATACCGCGTAACATTGCAGACAGCCTTACATGGAGCATTCACAAATTGATTATTTCCTATAACAATAGACTACATGACGAACCAGGAGTACACATTGGGGCCGGAGTCCTAAATCATTCATCTTTTCTAAATGTTACACTAACTGTAACACACACACACCTCATTGTTTAGCATTCAACATATAAAAACAATGTGTCGCCCACATGTGACGTGGGAACGTGTTCATGTCCCAAGGCATCCTTAAAAAGGTTACCGATGCAAGCCCCCCCCCAACAGACGTGGACGCGTGAAAAAGTATTGGGTGTGCCCGTAGCTTATTGTTAGGGTCAGTGCAGTGTGTCATGCGCGCGCTAAGGGGGGGCGGTGCGTGCACAGCGCTGGAGGCCAATGTTCATTCAGTGGGAGGGGTGTTTGCATGCATTGTTGCATGCATGTTGCCTTCACATGATGTACTTAAAACCAGAGACAGAACATAAAACACAGACAAAGCTCAGTTTTTAGCACATCCAGTGAGACTCATACACGGTACAGTGCCTAAATATATATGTATAAATATCTAATAAGTAAAATGGTCTTTTAGTTTGACATTTTTGGCCAAAATTGTTGTAAGCCCCTGAGCCAACGCCAAGGCAGACCACATATCAGGGGTCCCTAACGCTAATATAAATTCTTAATAACCTGTGTAATAACAGGAAGAATGATTTATAGTAAATCTGTCAATATTAGTTGCAAAGTTCTAAGTATGACTGAAGCTTTTATTAACCTGTACATTACCAGGAAAAAGCACTCTGTATTAGAGATGTCACAGCCAAACTGCAAGCAGGCGAGTTCCCCTGAGTGGAAGATGCTATGGAGTGAGCCCATAACCATTTAAATGTGGGAGGGGATGAGCTTAAATTAGGAAGGAGGTTGCCACCCTCCAATCAGCCATGACTAGCTGGACAAGAATTGTAAAACATACTGGACACCTAACAAGCTCCTATTGAACCCCCAAAATGACCACAACATATATATAAGCATATTAGCGTTAGGGACCCCTGATATGTGGTCTGCCTTGGCGTTGGCTCAGGGGCTTACAACAATTTTGGCCAAAAATGTCAAACTAAAAGACCATTTTACTTATTAGATATTTATACATATATATTTAGGCACTGTACCGTGTATGAGTCTCACTGGATGTGCTAAAAACTGAGCTTTGTCTGTGTTTTATGTTCTGTCTCTGGTTTTAAGTATATATTGCCATGCTCAGTAGCACTCCTCTGTGACACTCATATGCTTATATATATGTTGTGGTCATTTTGGGGGGCCCCTGCACCGGATCAGATCTGTAGGTGGAGAGTTGCACACGCCAGCCGGCGTGTGTGTGTGTAGCCTCTCTCAGCGCTCAATGGAAGCCGTGCAGGTAGTATCAAATTCGCCACAGCAGATTCGCTTGCAGTGATACTATGGACGTCGGCTGGTAACAGCTGATTCGCCTCCGGATCTGCTCGGGAAAGTGGAAACAGACCTGGTGCCACAGTAGAAGTCCTAAAATGCCACCCTACGCATTTCGAAAGCATGCTGCTTTCTTCCTCAGGGGTTCTACAATAGTGTCCAATCGCTCCTTTGACAGAGTAACAAATGTCGAGGCTTGCTGCACTGTTTTTTTACTGCCTGGTCACGCAATTGGCGTGGGAACTAGGCAATTGGCTTGGGAAATTCTGTTCTAGGGCACCTAGAGATAAAATTCATTTTGCCCCTAGATGTTAGGAACCCCCTCACTTCACCCCAACAGGGTCCGAGCAGTAATGGCGGCGAGAAAGGGTCACGCCGGCGAGGAGGGTCCTACCATTGAGCGTAATGGCGGAGAAAGCTTTGAACTGGCTAAGTCAGAATGAGCAGAAACCTGGAACCCACAACTCCGGTTCTGTTCAACCTAGAGGGCTCAGATTCGGTCACCATGTAGTCCTAGTTGCGGCAGGATTGCATGGCAAATTGTGACCCTCTCGTGGCAACAGAACGGAGTCAGGGTAATGTTAAAGTTTAGGTTTTTGCCATTGACTTGCATGGCAGAAAAAAAAGCTACTTTGATGATGTGCTTTTAAACTGTCTTTTGGTATCTCCGGTTCCGGGGGTCGTGGAAGGCTGATATTTAGCCACTATGGCAAGGGTCCTTCCGCATGAGGCGAATTTCAACCCGCTCAGACCAACAGAACGGATTATTTTAAATTATATTCGCACAATTGGCGTGGGAACTACTTAGGGCCTTTGTCAAGTTCACGGACAATTGGCGTGGGAACTTCTGTTCTAGGGCACCTAGAAATAAAATTCATTGTGCCTATAGATGTTAGGCACTGTATACCACTGCACAGTATACTGTAGAAGACACATAATGAAACGTTACTGAACATGTAGAATAAATGCATAGTTTTATTTTTTCGGGTTTATTACACAGTATACTGTACGTCCGGAAAACATCAGCATATAGTACAATATTATCCATCGAAATCCCCCCATTAGCCGTTTTCTTTTCTGAGGAAAAACAAAAAGAAAAGTTTTAATGTACAGTAATGGTCAGCCCCCTAAAGAAGTACCCAGCCAGCCCCACCAAAATAATACGGCAACAATACAGTACTCACCATAGTATTTCCAATTCAGCTGGCGCCGGCGCCGGTCCACTGCCAGTCCAGCTTTCTTCATCATCCACGTCGATAGTTTGCAGCGGGACTAGTCCACCTGTAGTCAGCTGATGAGGCTGGAAATCGCTTAGGTACATGTAAGCTTCATCAAAACTGCACTCCAAATCCAGCTCAGCCTCAGGGTTGTCACTGACAGTGGGACCGTCATTGGAAGCCGGTGCTGGTGCTGGTGCATTGCTTGGCAGCGACTGTCGCTTCTTAGTTTGTTTTAACACGACCCTTCGCCTTTTGCCGCATTCATGATCATAGATACGGGAAAAAGCCGCTGATAAACAGCAATACCCTCCAACAAATTGTGGCTCAATACGATGAAAACAGGGATCGCTACATAACCTTTTCCTTACTGCACGCTTCCACGTAAGAGGAGCTGGTGAAAATTTGTAAAAGTCATAGTTTTCGATAAAATACTGATAAATTTGAGCAACTGTTGCCATCTTATCATCTGTTGCATTAATCGCGGCCCATATCAAATACGCGTAACTTCTGTCGGGTTTTTGGAAAGCGGGCTGCACTTGAACACTCATGGTGGGCGGGTCTCTGGAGAATACTGTAACTGAAACTGGTCTTTGTCTTTCTTTAATATGAAAAGCCTAAATTGATACATTTTTGCAACCTCTTCCTTCAGTCTCAAGGCCAAGTTACAATAGCACACTGTGGTACAGTATCTTTTTTAAACGAAACACCTGGAAGCCGACACATTACTGATTCGGCGTATTACAATTCATGAATATCTGCCATCTGGCGGACACGCGAAGCATTGCAGCCTATTAAAATCCGAACCATTATCAATAAACGCATCAGCAGGGCATGACCCATGGCTGGGAACGCAAGGTGAATGCGGCATGCGCCAGGTGAATAGCGTCGCATTCCAGGAACAAGCCAGGTAAAAACCGGTGATTTGTTAGAATAAAGTCTGCCGCAGCAGTACGTCAAATCAACACACATCTTTCACTTATACATACACATGTGACAATGTATTAATCAACATGAAGATGAAGTGAGAGAATAAATAATGACATACATTGCAATGTTAATGATGTTTACCACATTTGGGTCATTTCATACAAACATGCATTGAGTGTTAACATCGCTCATGTGCATGAATGGATGTTGTTACGTTGTAATAATGACATGTTATGTAATGTAGGTAATGATTTTTAAACACACTGTACAATAACGACAAAGTGTAGATAAACGCACGGACACAATACAGAAAGGACATATTTCTATTGTCAGCACTTGTTCATTACGTTCTCTTTAAACATCCTCTAACTATACCTGTATCGAGGTTTGCACATCTTATTACAGATGGGAATTCAAATACATACCATGAGCAGTGCTTGGAGTGATATACCTTGAAAAAGAAAACATCAATGAATACAAATCATTGTCATGACATGTTAATTAAGGTAAGCAACACACAGAAGTGACACTTTTCTATGTGATATAAAACAAAATATAGAAAACGTCAAATATGATCTGAAATACACAATAGGCTACACATCATTGTGACACACATGTCACACTACAAATGAACATTTGTATGTAACCATATTGCACTAGTTATTGGCTATCAACATAGTAGGTTTATTGTTAATGCATATCCAAAAATAGCATGCACAGAAAAGATAGATTTTGTACACATTATTCTCTCACGTACACACAACACCTTTTAGTGGTATGAAGTAGAATACAACCTGTTGATGAATGACATACCGGTGCCACATGCAATTGTCCACACAGCAGAGAACAGAAAGGTGGGAGAACCACATTCATCTGTTTCCTAAGTGAATGGTATTTGGACACATGTATTTATCATTACAATGAATTAATACATCTATGTAGTACTATGAACATATATGTATTTGCTTTCCTGAAAAATATGTGTTTTCACATTACGACGTGTCTCCACACCACAGGCTGGTTGCTCAGTGTCAGCTGCTAAATGTACGGGATGCTCCTCCTCCAAACCCTGACGCATGTCAGTTTCTAAATTATGGCGGAGTGCCAGATTGTGCAAAATGCAACAAGCAATTACAATATCTGACACTTTAGCAAGCGTATATTGAAGTGCACCACCAGTTCTATCTAAACACCTGAATCTTGTTTTCAGAAGCCCAAATGTCCTCTCTATGACGGATCTTGTCGATATATGTGCAACATTGTACCTCTCCTCTGCTTCAGATTGAGGGTTTGCCACCGGGGTCAACAGCCACGGCCTAATTCCGTATCCTGAGTCACCTATAAACCATCGTGCACAAATATGAAACAATTTGTGCTAACATTATTACATACAACATTTCATAGAAAAACAAGAGTTGTTTGTTAACCCTTCATAATATGTACTCACCCACCAGCCAACCAGGTCCAAAATAGCCTTCTTCGAAAGCATGGAAGACTGATGAGTTTCTCAGGATAGAGGAATCGTGACTGAAACCATGGAATTTGGCTACCACATGCATAATCTTCATCGTGGCATCGCATACCACCTGTACATTCAGTGAATGGTAGTGCTTACGATTGTGGTAAGCATGCTCACTCTGACTAGGCGGGATCAAAGCAACATGGGTGCAATCTATTGCACCCATCACACATGGTATCCCGGCTATGGCATAAAAGCCATTCCTCACTTCCAGCCACTCTGTGTGCTCTGTAGGAAAATGAATATAATTCCTAGCGCGTCTATTCAGTGCACATAGAAACTGGGTAAAGGCCCGCGAAAATGTAGATTGCGAGATCCCGCCCACTATGCCCACAGTTGTCTGGAATGACGCGGAAGCAAGATAATGTAATGAGCACAGCATTTTAACAAGCCCAGGGACTGCACGACCTCTGGCTGTCACAAAATCTAAATCTACCCGTATCTCTTCATAAAGAGATAAGATTGCTGCTGAACTCAAACGATACCGACTTATGATCTCGTCCTCACTCATCCCATCTAACATGGTTCTCTCCCTGTACAAACGTGGACGAGGCACAACTTCTCTCCTCTCTCTTCTCCTCTCATCTCCTTGCCCTCTCCCTCACCCTCTCCCTCTCCTCTCCGCGTCCCTGTCCCTTCCTTGCCTTGTGACATCCTGTCCGTCAGCTAGCCTCTCCTCCAATAGAATCCGTCTCATGAACAATCGTATCATCTTCAGGTCTGTAGCTGTCAATGCGCAGGTAATTGCCCTCCTTTAAATACCTATATGATGATGTCACGTGACTTGATGAAGTGCAAGGTGTTACATTAACATATCCAAGTTGTTAACACCAAACGGGTATACAGTACGAATTAAATGGATTATTTATGTGTGTTCACCAGGCAATCATGATATTTGACAAAGATGTTATGTTAAGCTTTGTACAACCATTTATTCGCAAGTATTTATGGAATGTGTAATGCATGTACCACTTATGAACACAACACTCAGTCATCTCATTAGGATACAACCATGACATTGACGTTGAAAAAAACCGCTACATTTACATTTGATCATGCGTTACACATTCAAAGCATTCTATAATGTATACCAACATTACTATATGCTGGATCTGTTAGATGTGTGAAATCTGTTACATCATATAATAAATTGAAGCACACTTAAGTAACATGTTTCATATGATGTGACCTCTTCCTTTAAGAGTTTACTATAGGAGTTTCCCTTGACACATCATAACATTAAGACTAATGTGACACGCAAAACAACATAACATAGAAAAGTACAATGTTCTGCCAATAATAAACGTAAGCGGTGACACGATGAAGTGAATCACATCGACACTGTAATGCCAGGCACCTTTTTATTATGAGCAATAGAACGTAAACACTCCTATAAAGTTATAAATCCCCGCTCCATTGACTCCATTGATGTAGAGATGAGCTATTTTTTCTAAGTGCCGTCCCGGCAACCTTGCCGATCCTTCTCCCCTCCAACTTGCCAACTTTAGTTGGCGGGACAAATTGCCGTTGAAATCTCAATTTTAGAGTGCCGATCAGCACCGATAAGCTGATCGGGGCTACTAGAATACAGCCGATTTAAAAAAGTGGCGATAAGTGCCGATAAGTGGGTTATCGGCAGCCGCCTGCCGATAAATTATCATCGGGAAGAAAAAATGACGATTTTGGCTACTTATTGGCGCTTACTGAATAGCAAATGCAAATTTGGCGGGAAAATTCTGATACAAGCCTTATCAGCGCTTACTGCATGAGGCCCTTGGTTTGGTTTATCATCCTGATGGTAATCTGGAGCAGCTTGAGAAGTCTGTGCCGCTTTTAAAACCACCTAACAGCTGGTGGTTTAAATGTTGCCATTATTCCTCCTACTGTATCTTAAAGGAAAAAAAACAAAAACCTTGACCCCCTATTTACAGATGCAGCGGCCATTATTCGAACATTTCACAGAGCGTCTTCGTGAACTCTGCTATATTCCATGCGGCATTCACTCATTCTTCCGTGAACGCTGCCGTGAATGCCGCCAATCAAACCAGTCACACCTTTGTTTACCGCGGTTGATTTCCTTGAATTACCTTGAGTCTGATTTCTTTGGGTGCAATTCTTCACATACCCGCCAGATGGCAGAAATGAATGAATTGTTATGTGTAACGTACTGTGCTACTGAGTAAATTTGCAGGTGTTTAAAAACCAGATAAAAAACAAGTCTACAGTACAGTACCACAGTGGTCCATTGTGAATTGACCTTGGTCCTTGAAGACGCTGAAGAGTTATGAAATGTAGGCGTTTCATAATAAAAATCTCTAAAACACAATGCTGTGGGCTTTTTTTCTACATTCTTATCCCTGCACAATTGGTGACTTGACTGGACACCATGTGTACACCATACACATATAAAAAACCTGACTGTAGTTTTGCATTTTTAATATGTTCTGCAATTAATGCTGCAACAGATAAGATGGCGACTTTTTCAGAAATATATGAATATTTCATTTCGAATTATGATTTTGACAAATTTTCACCTGACGTTCGTGGGTGGAAGTTTTCGGTAAGGCAAAGCTTAACTAACAATCAATGCTTTTTTTGCATTGCCCCTTCTCCCGGGGATAGAAGAGGGTATTGGCGTGTGTTCCCAGATTTTACAGTATGTTTGATCATGGCAACTGCAAAAGGAGAAAGGTCGGGTTTAATCCATATAAGATTCATCTATCCCAATCCAGCAATGTGCCAGTGCTAGCACCAGCACCGGTGTACAATAAAGGTCCGGCCATCAGTGAAAACCTGGTGAACGGCAATTCTTGCTACCTGTCCCCACTAGATTACCCGCAAAATTTCCAGCCTGATTTCCAACCAGATTACACATACCAGCATGCTTACCAACATGATTATCAGCTTCAGCAGCTGTCAACTACAGGTGTAGCAGGCCAGCTGTCACCTGTCAACTATAATGCAGACTACGGGAGGGACAGTGGCTCATCTCCACCCGTTTGGAAAAGTTTAAAATGAAGATAAATATAATGTACTACAGTATACTGTATTACACTAAACAGTACAGTATTGAGTTTAAAGCTGCAGTTCAAGCTGCCGTTTAAAAAAGTTTTTTTTAAACCAATACTGTACAGTATGTGCATCAACACAATATGCACACAGACAAGTGATTAGTTAGTCACAACAGAGTAAGTATTTTTGTTTTCATTACTGTATGTAATTACTGTATAACTGGTAAAATGCATTTGTGTGTTTACAGTACTTGTTTCCTTGCAATTATTTTAGAGCAAAATACTTATACTGTATTACTCTAAAAATGTCTTGCATATTAAAATGCACTTGTGTGTTTACTTTTTATCCCAGCAATTTTTGTAGAATACTGTATACAGTACTGTACAATATGTCATATATTTGTGTTGACTTAATTTTGGGCCTACTGTAACAAATTGTACTGTTTTCCTTCTCAATGTAGGATGACAAAACTTCCGGTGAACCAAATCAGTGAAGATAATTCTGAGCGTTGTGCAGCAAGAGTCAAGACTGCTCTAGAGAAAACTTACAATATCACAGCATCTGAGACCAGCATCAGGGTGATGAGACGCGACTTGGGATGGAAATATGGACATGTAAGATAAGTGTCTTACTGTAACAAAGTACAGTACTGTATATTGCATATAGTACTAAATAAACTACAGTATAAAGTAGTAATACTCCTGCAAATGCTTTATGGTACAGTATACAGTAGTAATAAAGTTCAGTATATTGCAATAGTACTGTATGCAGACTGCTGGGCTATAGTTAGTACTGTACAGTAGGTAAAAGTGTGGTTTTACTGTAGCTGTAAAATTATTCCTTGTCATTACAGAGTATCCAATGATAAGGGATGCCAACAAGATCAAAAGAGTGGACCAAGCACGGGCATGGATCGAAAGTGGCGAGACTTTTCAGGATGTCATCTTTACTGACGAGACAACTGTAGCTCATGAGAGATTTGCCACTTTTGCATTACACAAAAAGGGACGCCTATCTCTGAAGCCACGTTCCAAACACCCAGTGCAGACGTGGACCAGGATGCATCATTATTTTTTAGGGTAAAATAATGCACAAAGTCACGTGCTGTGGCATTATGTACTGTGCAACTGTAGTGTACAGTATTTGGTACCCTAATGTTAAATTTTTATTTTCTTGTTCATGGAATCATGGATAAAGTATTTTTCAAAGAGCAAATTGTCACCCGTGTTGTTGAATACATTAGGCATGATTTCCCATCTGGTTACCATTTCTTCCAGTGTAATGACCCTAAACATACTGCCTCAACTACCTATATTCTTGCGAGCGGTATCAACTGGGTTAAGACGCCACCGGAGTAAGTACTGTACTCCAGTGTACAATAACTTTTCCCCATTGTTTTAAACTGTTTTTATCTGTTCAACTAATTTTGCCATTTCTCCCCCCTCCCCCCCTCACCAGATTTGAACCCTATAGAATTGGTGTGGCATGCACTGAAGGATTATATCAGAAAAGTTGTGAAACCGTCCTAAAAGGATGAATTAGCAAAAGGAATAATGATTTTCTGAAACGACATACTCACAGTACAAATATGCAATAACTATATTGACCATATTGCTAGCGTGTTGCCCGTTCTTTTACAGTGTAATGGGAGTGCCACTGGAATGTAATAAGGTACAGTACTGTACTGTGCTATAGTAGGTAAGTACAGGTACAGTAAGTATGGTACAGGTAAGTATGTCACTCAGAATAACCCTTTTAACTATTTTATGTCAGCCCTTACTCTCCACTTTCTACTATACAGTATATACTGTACAGTAAGTACACTGTACAGTAAATTTGTATTAGACGTGTGTACTGTCTAACCTGTTATAGTTATACATTATATAGTTATATACTGTATAGTACAGTATAAACTGCAGTTATGCAGTTATACTGTATATAGTTTGACAGTAGTTACAGTATAATCCAATATTGTTAAATACTCATGGCCTTTAATGCACTAATCCTGGTGATTTTTTTTCCCATTCAGAGATGCAGCACTACACGAAGGGGGGGGGGGGAGTAAATGTGCAAATTTATTGTTCTGTGTGTATACTGTAATAACAGTAATTTGCCCTAATCCTTTCCTCTCTCAATGACAAAAGATTGTAAATTTTGAAGAAGAGGTGACGTTGTATCTTTGTATTATTCCTTTTTCCTTTATTATCCTGTACAAATAAAATTGTTCATTCTTTAAATATACTTTTTGGTGTGTTCATGGTTTAACTGTCTATACACTTACAGTAGTACTATACCTACAGTAAAGTTATTTGGCCATTTCAATATATAAAAATGTGTCATTGATAAACTGTACAGAATCAGTTGTTGATCAGAATCATTTGAACTTCCTCCACCCCCAAATAAAAATTATAGTATGCCACCTCATACAGTACAGTTTACAGTACAGTAGAATTAAAAAGCAAGGGATTTTAAGAATGGCAAAAATTGATAAAGTATAAAAAACATGCTTCACATAATGGTTTCTTAAAATCAGTCAGTCATTCAATAAGCCCATGTAAAAAAAAAAAAAAGATGCCTAGTTTTTGTTTTCAGACTTGAAATTCACATTGAATTTGAAGTCATTCACGCCAAATCCCCATGAAGGACTTATCACACGTACACATCTGTGTAAAACTGGCCTCAAGACACTACACAGTTTGTCAAAGCCTGAAACATAATGAATCGCTCTGGGGGAGGTGCCAATAAGCAGTTGAATTCGCTTTTGTTTGTCAGGGTTTGTGTGGGTGGGGGAGGTACTGCTGCGGCCGAGTTTATTCGAGCATTTGCCCGTTCTCGGCTGCAGCAGTAACCTGGCGCGCGCCGGAGGGTGCCGGGCACGCGCCAAAGCAGCGGAAGAGCGCCCTCCGATCGGGGCGCTCTCCCTCCCGCTGCCGGGTCCGCCGGGTCCCCCGGAACCCCCTGCCGCCGTCCCCCACATCGCGTGACGCGCGGCACGCCGAGGGAGTGGGGCTAGCAAGCCGGGGCATGCCCCGGCTTGCGGAACTAGCCCTGCTCGGATTAAACGTGTCGGTAGTGTACAACTACTGTAGCTTTGCCAGTCCAGGTGTGCAGGATTAGACCTGTACCTGTAGTTCAAAGAAATCATTTGAACAGTTCATCAGAATCAGTTGTTCATCAGAATCATTTGAACCCCCCAAATAAAAATGATAGTATGTCACCTCATACAGTACAGTATACAGTACAGTAGAATTAAAAAGCAAGTGATTTTAAGAATGCCAAAAATGAATAAAGTATAAAAAACATGCTTCACATAATGGTTTCTAAAAATCACTCATTCAATAAGCGCATGTCGAGGGGGAAAAAATGGATGCCTCTTTTTTTTTTTCAGACTTGAAATTCACATTGAATGTGAAGTCATTCTCGCCAAATTCCCAAGAAGGACTTATCACACGAGTATGCGTGTAAAACTGGCCTTAAGACACTACACAGTTCATCAAAGCCTGAAATATAATGAATGGCTCTGGGGAGGTGTCGATAAGCAACTACTGTAGCTTTGCCAGTTAGACAATTATACATACCCGCATACGCAGAAATGTGCTGACATGCATATGTGTTTCAACAAGGTTCCAATTTGACATATACGCATTCGCGGAAAATTTTTTTTTTACATTCGGAAGAAGAAGCGGCTTTGTATTTTTGTATTATTCCTTTTTCCTTTATTATCCTGTACAAATACAAAATTTAATTAGTTAAAAATACTTTTTGTTGTGTATGCTCATATTTGTAATCTTCTACAGTTAGAGAGTTTGTTTATGGCTAAGGGATCTCGCCTCACGCCGGTTCTTGCGTCCGCCATCTTGTCGGGGCGCGCGCAGGAGGATCTTACACAGCGCGCGCCTCCGGCAGTAATTTATTCACTCCTCCAGCCTTCTAGCCACATCCCCAGTGTACAGCTGCAGTTCCGCTCCTGCTCTCACACTCCACAGCTGATCACAGGCAAGGATCACAGCCTGCACCAGTCACAAGGCGCTCCATGGCACCCCCCCGCTCTGCCTCCTTCCCTGATTCGTCCCTCCATGTATATTACCCCTGTTCTCCATGGGAATCATTGCTCTGCATAGCTTCTGCTAGTTGGGCTAGTATTCGTGTGTGCTCTTGTTCTTCATATTCTTCAGGTTTGACCCGGCTTGGCTTTCTACTCTTCCTCTGGCTCTGGACCCCGGCTTACTCCTCACGACGCAGTCTCTCTCCACCCTTCGATCTCGGCTCGCTCCTCTACCTCCCGGACCTCTGGCACCCTCGACCCCCGGCTACAGCAATCACCACGATTCTTCTACCTCCGGACACGGCAAGTACCTTTGGATCCCTTACTAATGACTCCTTGCCTGGCAACTATTACCACACTCCGGACACGCCCCTTTGCTGCGGGTGCGTGGTTTTATACTTTCCACCTCAGTCTTGGGACGGGTCTGGTCTGCGGGCAGCACTACCGTGACATTATGCAGAGCCCAACCGACGCAGACCAGATCGAGAATGATGAACCTACCTTACACCAAATTCTCTCGGCCCTGGTGGTACAGAACCAAACCATGTCCACCCAGATCTCTGACCTAGCTCAACGGCTAACCAACCTTTCTCTCCAGGGTGCACCACCTGACGTTTTCTCCCCGTCTCAGCCCGGATCTCTTGGCGCAGCCACACCCGAGACCAAGATACCCGCACCTAAACCCTTCGTTGGCGATCCGCAGGCCTGCCGCGGATTCCTAAACCAGTGTGAGGTCCAATTCGAGATGGCGCCTCTTCAGTTCACCATGGGACGTAAGAAAGTGGCGTATGTGTACTCCATCTTGACTGGTTGCGCCCTGGCGTGAGCTTTTCCGATTTGGGAATTACGGCCAGAGATAACCCAAGACTATGCTCTCTTTCCTCAGGAGTTTCAGCAGGTGTTTGACACTCCCGCACGCCTCTTCTTCCCTTCTTCTTTTGTCACAGGGGCACCATTCCGTGGCCAGATATGCTCTGGAATTCTGGACCCTAGCAGCTGAGACCCGTTGGATCCAGGAGGCACTCATCGCCGTCTTCTGGCAGGGGTTATCGGATACAGTAAAGGACGAACTCACTGCTCATCCTAGGCCAGGAGCTTTGGAGGAATTGATTGCTCAGGCTATTCGGATGGATCAGCGCCTCCAGGAATGACGCTCGGAACACCAACGTCCTTGTTTTGTGCCTTTGGTTGCCCCCTTTCCTAGGTTTATTCCAGTTCCAAGATCTCAGTCATCTCGGTTCCCAGCCCTGGAACCTTCGGAGCCCATGCAACTAGTGACTCAACAGACTCGCCCACCTATACAACAACTCCGAAGGGACAGTGGGCTGTGCTTCTATTGCGGATCCCCTGAACACCTGATTTGGAATTGTTTCCTGCGTCCGGGAAACAACTCCACCCAGTGAGTATAAAGGGACTCTCCCTGGGTGCCATTTCTCCTTGCCCCCTTTCCAGTGACGAGCTCCCCAAGAAGCTTTTCATTCCAGTCACTCTTTCGGGCCCGTCATTTTGCGCTTTTGCGGCCGCCTTTGTTGATTCTGGAGCAGGTGGGAACTTTGAGGATCAGGAATTCACGAAGCTTAATAATATTCCACTCATTAGGAAAAGAGTACCCATCGGACTAGAAGGGATCGACGGTCGACCCTTGAACCCGGCCTTCATTTCCCTCGAGACGATTCCCCTCACCTTATCTTCCACCGATGGCCAAACTGAAACCCTTACGTTGGATGTCATTCATTCCCCTGGGACCCAGGTAACCCTTGGCCTACCCTGGCTCCAGCAGCACAATCCCTGTATTGACTGGAGGGCGCGCACTCCTATACAATGGGCCCCAAAACAGAAGGAGCTACTCATCTCTAGCACCATTCCTCTCATGCAACACGCCGTCAACTCCCAAGTTCGACCTACCAGAGGTCTATTCCGATTTCCTGGTTGTCTTTTGCAAGACTAGAGCTGAAGTTTTGCCCCCCGTTAAAAAGAAGGACAACTCTCTCCGACCGTGCATCGACTATCGGGGTCTCAACCGGATCACGGTCAAGAACACGAAATTGGACCTCCGGGGGCGTACAACCTTATTCGTATTCGGGAGAGTGACGAATGGAAGCCCGCCTTCAATACACGTAGCGGTCATTACGAATACTTGGTGATGCCCTTCGGGCTCTGTAACGCCCCAATGGTCTTTCGTGACTTCATGAATGAAATTTTTCGAGACATACTCAATTCTTTTGTTATCGTATACCTAGACGATATTCTCATCTTTTCGTGCAATCTCCAGGATCACATTCGACACACCAGGCTCGTTCTTTCCCGCCTCCGTTCTAATCACTTGTACGCCAAAATGGAAAAATGCCTCTTTCATCTGTCCTCTACGCCCTTTCTTGGATACATCATCTCGGACAAGGGTTTCTCTATGGACCCCGAGAAACTCAAAGCCATTCTCAACCAGCCACAGCCCAATTCCCTCAAGGCTATTCAACGTTTTTTAGGCTTTTTGAATTACTATCGAAGGTTTATTCGGACTTTTCCCACCATAATTGCACCCATCACCGCTCTTACAAAAAAAGGAGCCGACCCTCAGCTTGGTCTCCTGAGGCAACCTCAGCCTTCAAAACTTTGAAACGTACATTCGTTTCCGCCCCTAATCTTCGACATCCTGACACGAGTCTGCCCTTTATCCTAGATGTCGATGCATCGGATTGCGGTGCAGGAGCCGTGCTCTCTCAAAGATCTTGTCTGCAAGACCAGTTGCACCCCTGCGGTTTTTTCTCAAAAACAATTTCCTCTGCATAGTAGAACTACGATGTGGGCAATAGAGAACTGCTGGCTATTAAGATGGCTCTTCTGGAGTGGAGACACCTTCTGGAGGGGTCAAGAGAGCCAATTTCTATTCTTACTGACCATAAGAACCTTCTTTATATCGAGACTGCACGTCACCTGGGCTCCCGCCAGGCTCGCTGGGCACTCTTCTTCTCCAGATTTAACTACACCCTATCATACATCCTGGGTACCAAGAACGTAAAGGCGGACGCGTTATCCAGACAGTTCTCTCCGTAGGAGAGACCCGAAGAAGTTCCCGAAACTATTCTGCCCAAGGGACGTATAATTTCTGCGGCCTCATTCAACATTCTGGACAAGATCCTTAGGGCTCAAAGGAACATTCCAGGTGGTCTAGAGGTACCAGAGGGGAGGCTGTATGCTGCCCTTGAATTTCATCCCAAAATCTTAGAGTGGGGTCATTCTGCCCATTCTGCAGGACATCCCTGCTTCCAAAAAACCCTGGATCTTATCCAATGCACCTTTTGGTGGCCTAATATGGCTGCTACCATCCGGGAATTCACCAGCGCCTGTCCCACTTGCGCTCAAAGCAAGGCCCTTCGACAAAAACCCTCTGGGGTTTACTTATGCCTTTACCCATTCCGGAACGCCCCTGGTCCAATATCTCTATGGACTTTATTGTTGAATTACCCAGATCTAAGGGGATGAACACCATCTTAGTTGTTATAGATATATTTTCTAAACAGGTACACTTTATTTTCCTCAAGGGCCTGCCCTCCTCACTGTAACGCTCGGCCTGCCCACAAGCCAGACGAGACCCCGGGACTGAGGTGGAAAGGAGTAATACCACACACCTAGGTGTTAAAGGTAGGTGGTCCTGGTAACAAAAAATAGAATGGGTACCGTACTTGCCAACTCCAGCGTAGAAAGGTAAAGTCCGTAAGCCAATGGTCGTGGGATGGAGAGAGCAGCGTAGTAGAGTGTCCATAAGCCTGGGTCATGGAGTGGAGAGAGCAGCATAGTAGAGTGTCTGTAAGCCGTGTCCAAGGGATATAGAAGTCTGCAGAGTAGTAATGTCCAAAGCCAAATCCAAGGTTTCCAGAGAGCAGCGTAGTAGAAGTCCAAAGCCAAAGGTCGAGATCCAGGGAGGTCAGCAGTATATCCAGGAACAGGAATAGGAACTGAAATACAAAAAGGGCCAGGCAACAGCAGACAGCACCAAGGTACAGAAGCTATGCAGAGCAAAGAGGAAATGGTGAGGGGAGACTAAATAGGGGTCTGGGACCAATCAGAGGAAGGGGAGGAACGGAGATGTGGCCCGAGGGAGGACCTGATAGGGGAGAAGTGTCTGGGAGGCTGAGGCCTATCGGAGCAAGGAGGGACGAAGAAGCGGCCCAAGGGAGGACCTGATAGGGGAGAAGTGCCTGGGCAGCTGGGGCCTGTCAGAGCAAGGGGAGGAGCAGAGGAGCGGCCCGGGGAAGGGCCTGATAGGAGAGAAGGGCCTGGGGGGCAGACCTGATGGAGCAGGGGCAGTGAAGCACGTGATGCGTGCACCGCGTCAGAGGAGGCGGAGTCAGATGCCCGGCGCCAGCAAATTGAAGCCTGGGTCCGTGCGTGCCCGTAGGTGTGACGTGCGCGACCCGGAAGTGTGGGAGAAGCCATAGAGGGGGAAGCAAGGAGTGAGGCACGCCGCTGGGGAGCCGGGACGGCACGGAGCAAAGATAAGGAGGCACTGGAAACGGGTGTACCTGCAGCGCGGATCCTTACAGTACCCCCCCTCGAGGGTCGGACTCCGGACAAACCATCCAAGGTCTGAGGGGAAATTTTTGGTGGAATCGTTTGAGTTGAGATGGGGCGTGAAAGTCAGCATGCGAGACCCAAGAACGATCCTGAGGTCTGTATCCCTTCCAGTGAACCAAAAATTGGAGCTTGCCCCTGGAGATGCGAGAGTCAATGATGGACTGGATTTCGAACTCCTGTTGTCCTGGTACAATGGGGGGAGGAGGCCGAAGAGAAGGATGAGCGAATCGTTTGCCTTGGATAAACGGTTTCAACAGTGAGACATGGAAGACGGGTGAAATTTTCATAGAGGGAGGCAAACAAAGCTGATGGGCCACAGGATTAATTTGTCTCAGAATAGAGAAAGGACCCAGAAACCTGGGAGACAGTTTAGGGGTTGGGGCCTTCAGTTTGATATTTTTAGAAGAAAGCCAAACCTTATCTCCAGGTACGAACTTATGGGCCTCCCGACGAAGCCTATCTGCTTGTCTCTTCTGTCTTAGCACTGACTCTTGTAAAACTGTTTGAATCTTCCTCCATGATCCCTGTAGGGTGGATACCCTATCATCTGCTGCAGGAACTCTGGACCTGGGAGAATGCATGGGACGACGGGTAGGGTGAAATCCGTAGTTTACAAAAAACGGTGATTCTTGAGGGGACTCGTTTTTTAGAGAGTTAATCGCAAATTCTGCCCAAGGAAGTAACTCTGCCGAATTATCCTGAGAATCGGAAGAAAAACAACGCAAATACTGTTCAAGGGACTGGTTCATGCGTTCAGTCTGCCCATTCGTTTGGGGGTGGTAGCCTGAGGAAAAAAGAAGGGTAATGCCCAACCTCTGGGAAAAAGCACGCCAGAATTTAGAAACAAATTGAGTACTACGATCCGAGACAATGGACCACGGGACGCCATGAATACGGATAATTTATTTTACAAAGATATCCCCCAAAGTACTGGAATTGGGTAGACCCTTGAGGGGAACAAAATGAGCTTGCTTGGAGCATCGGTCAACAATTACAAGAATAGTAGTCATACCATTAGACGGGGGAAGATCCATGATGAAGTCCATGGCAATGTGACTCCAAGGACGTTCTGGGACCAGGAGAGGTTGTAGAAGACCAGAAGGCTTTTGACAGACAGATTTATTTTGTGCGCAGACTGGGCAAGAGGAAGTGAACGCTCTAATGTCCTTTATCATATTGGGCCACCAGAAGGTTCGCCGAATCAGATCCGTAGTCTTCTTAAACACGGGATGGCCGGCAGATCTGGAGGAGTGACCCCATTCAAGAATTTTGAGATGAAAACGTGGGGCTGCGTAAAGACGACCACCAGGTACTTCTAGCCCTTCGGGAACCTATGCTTGAGACTCCAAAATCTTATCCAGTATGTCAAAGAAGGTGGCAGAGATAAACAATTGGGTGGACAGAATACTCTCCAGGACTTCCTGTGACTTCTCCTCAGTGATAAACTGACGGGACAACGCATCCGCTTTGATATTCTTTGTCCTAGGAATATAAGAGATGATAAAGTTAAACCGTGAGAAGAACAACTCCCAATGAGCTTGATGGGGCCCAAGACGAGCACCTTCAATGTAAGAAAGACCACAAAAATCTGTCAGGATCAGAATGCATTCCTTGGTTCCTTCCAAAAGATGTTTCCATTCTTGTAATGCCATCTTGATGGCCAACAACTCCCTATTCCCCACGTCGTAATTTCTTTCTGCAGCAGATTTTTTTTTTAGAAAAAAACCCACAGGGGTGTAGTTTATCTTCGGGGGTGATTCTTTGAGAGAGAACCGCACCGGCTCCCACGTCGGAGGCGTCAACTTCCAAGGTAAAGGGGAGGGTGGGGACGGGATGTAGCAGAATGGGGGCCGAGACAAAGGCTCTTTTAAGAGACTCAAAGGCCGGTTGGCCTCCAATGGCCAAGAGGAAAGATCGGCCCCTTTTTTGGTAAGGGCCGTAATGGGTGCTACCAAGGTAGAAAAACCAGCAATAAATTTCCTATAATAATTTGCGAAACCGAGGAAACGCTGAATCGCCTTTAAAGAGTTAGGTTGTGGCCATTCGAGTACCGAATTGAGCTTCTCTGGATCCATGGTGAACCCTTGATCCGAGACAATGTATCCCAGGGAGGTAGTTGAGGATTGGTGAAAGACACACTTCTCCATCTTGGCGTAGAGCTTGTTGGCCCGTAAACGAGAGAGCACCATCTTGGTATGGAGAATGTGTTCCTCGAGGGTTTTGGAAAAAATAAGGATATCATCCAAATAGATAATCACAAAAGAATTCAATATATCACGAAAAACCTCATTCATAAAGTCTTGGAAGACTGCACAACCCAAACCAGGTACTCATAGTGACCACTGCGTGTGTTGAACATGGTCTTCCACTCGTCTCCACTGCGGATGCGAATCAGGTTATAAGCCCCCCGTAGATCAAGTTTAGAGAAAATCGTCGCACCTTGCAGCCTATCGAAGAGCTCCGGGATAAGAGGCAAAGGGTAGCGATTTTTGATGGTAATCTTGTTTAGGCCACGGAAATCGATGCACGGGCGAAGCATTCCATCTTTCTTTTTACAAAAAAGAATCCTGCTCCAGCAGAAGAAGTGGATTTCCGGATGAAGCCTTTTTGAAGGTTTTCTGTGATATACTCGGACATGACCTCCGTCTCATGCAGATATAATGGATATGACCTGGCTTTATGAAAAGGAGCACCCGGAATTAAGTCAATCGGGCAGTTGAAAGGGCGATGAGGGGGAAGCTCTTCGGATTTGGCTTTACTGAAGACATCCAGGAACTCCAAATAGACGTCCGGTAGAGTGGCGTCTTGCGGGGGACAGGTTTCCAAGACGGCCAATACCGCAGCGGATGGAGAAAACGATTCCACCTGGGAGGATCTCCATTGAACGGGGAACTCGTCAGTCTAATCGATGATGGGATTGTGTAGTTGCTGACATGGTAAGCCCAAGATAATTTGAACCGAAGGGGAATGGATGACATCAAAAGAAATGAGTTCTAAATGTCCATCATTCATAGAAAGTTCAATAGGAAGTGTCTCCAAGGAAATAAAAGCTGGCTGCAGGGTTTGACCATCGATAGCCTCCAATCCGACCGGAAAGGCCTTCTCCCGGAGTGGAATGTTGTGCTGGGTAGCAAAAGCCTGATTTATGAATCGAGGAAGGCCAGAGCGGGAGTTTGGATGCTGGCATACTTAAGGAGGACAGGCAGTAAGATGCGTTTGGGAAGACCCTGTGCGGGAGAGGGAAAAGAAGAGATGGTACCCAGTGAGATTCCCTCATACCTCCCGGCCTCAAGGGACAACGCGGCAGGATGTGCCCAGGAGATCCACAATAGAAGCACAGGCCCTCGTTTCTCCGACGTAGTAGCTCCATAGAAGGATGTTGATGACTGCCCAGTTGCATGGGTTCCCGGAGCATCCAATGCTGGTAGAATAAGTTCAGGAGACCTGGAATTAGAAGACATGGAAACAGAAGTACGAGGACGTTGACGTTCAGCCCGCCTCTCCAGAAGTCTTTGATCCATTCTGATGCACAAAGCGATTAGGGCCTCCAGTGAGGATGGCCTTTCACGAGCCGCCAGCTCATCCTATAAGGATTCCGAAAGTCCCTGCCGGAAAGACGCGGAAAGTGCCCCATCGTTCCAATCAGTCTCAGCCTCGATAGTCCGTAACTCCAGAGCGTAACGTGGCACTGATCTCCGACCCTGTGAAATGTGGAACAAGGAGGATGCAGCCATTTCACTACGTCCAGGGGTGTCATAGACTAAATGAAATTCTCTTTTAAAGTTAGGGAAGTTGTAAGTGAGTTCAGGTTTCAGCACCCAGATTGGTGAAGCCCAGGCCAGGGCGTCCCCGGTGAGAAGGGAAAAAACATAAGCTACCTTGGTATGATCCGTGGGGAAGTGAGAGGGTGAAAGTTCAAATTGTATCTCGCACTGATTTAAAAACCCACGGCATCCAAGCGGGTCCCCCGCGTATTTACTGGGCGTAGGAATACGCAACTCCGAAGAACCTGTTCCTTCACAGGAGACAGTGGGAGGGATAACGGAAGTGGAGACATTAACCTGGGGAATCTGAGAGGTTAAGGTAGCAACCTGTTGGTTAAGAGCGGTAACCTTGTTGTCCAAAAATGTAAAGTGTTTGGAGATAGTGGTTAGGGTACCATCCACCTCAGGGGGGTCTGGGTCTGATGGGCTCTGCATAATGTAATGCTCGGCCAGCCCACAAGCCAGACGAGACCCCGGGACTGAGGTGGAAAGGAGTAATACCACACACCTGACAGTAAACGGGGGCACGGCCGGAGTGTGGAAGTAGCGTAGGTGGTCCTGGTAAGAAAAATAGAATGGGTACCGTACTTGCCAACTCCAGCGTAGAAAGGTAAAGTCCGTAAGCCAATGGTCGTCGGATGGAGAGAGCAGCGTAGTAGAGTGTCCGTAAGCCGGGTCCAAGGGATATAGAAGTCTGCAGAGTAGTAATGTCCAAAGCCAAATCCAAGGGTTCCAGAGAGCAGCGTAATAGAAGTCCAAAGCCAAAGGTCGAGATCCAGGGAGGTCAGAAGTGTATCCAGGAACAGGAATAGGAACTGAAAGACAAAAGGGGCCAGGCAACAGCAGACAGCACCAAGGTACAGAAGCTATGCAGAGCAAAGAGGAAATGGTGAGGGGAGACTAAATTGGGGCTGGGACCAATCAGAGGAAGGGGAGGAACGGAGAAGTGGCCCGAGGGAGGACCTGATAAGGGAGAAGTGTCTGGGAGGCTGGGGCCTATCGGAGCAAGGGGAGGGACGGAGGAGCGGCCCGAGGGAGGACTTGATAGGGGAGAGGTGCTTGGGCAGCTGGGGCCTGTCAGAGCAAGGGGAGGAGCGGAGGAGCGGCCCAGGGAAGGGCCTGATAGGAGAGAAGGGTCTGGGGGGCAGACCTGATGGAGCAGGGGCAGGGAAGCACGTGATGCACACACCACATCAGAGGAGGCGGAGTCAGGCGCCCGGCACCAGCAAATTGAAGCCTGGGTCCGTGCACACCCGTAGGGGTGACGCGCGTGACCCAGAAGTGTGGGAGCAGCCGTAGAGGGGGCCGCAAGGAGTGAGGCACGCCACTGGGGAGCCTGGGTGGTACGGAGCAAAGGTAAGGAGGCACTGGAAGTGGGTGTACCCGCAGCGCGGATCCTTACACTCACCCACCCTCATGGACATTTTTTCCAAGGAGATTTTTCGGATTCATGGGCTTCCCACTTCTAAAGTTTTGGACAGGGGCTCCCAATTCGTATCCATGTTCTGGCGAGCCTTCTCCAAAAGACTCGGAATTTCACTATCTTTTTCCTCAGGATATCATCCTCAAACTAATGGACAAACGGAGAGAGTCAACCAGACTTTAAAGCAATATCTGCGTTGTTTTGTTTCCGTGACCCAAGATAACTGGTCAGAACTGCTGCCTTGGGCAGAGTTTGCTATCAATCCCATGAAGAACTAATCTACCCGTGAATCCCCATTTTTTTATAAATTACGGATTCCATCCTGCTCGTCTTCCCATCTCCTATACTCCCCCAGGAGTGCCAGCTGCCGACGAACGGATCTCCTTACTTCAGAACTCTTGGACTAAGGTTCAGTCTTCTCTCCAGGAGGCTGCAGGAAGGTTCAAACTCCAGGCTGATCGTCATCGCCAAGCTTCTCCCAGATACAAGCCAGGGGATATGGTCTGGCTTTCGGCAAAAAATATTCGTCTAAAAACTCCTACCCCAAAATTGGCACCTACATTTCTGGGACCCTTTTCCATACTGGAACAAATTAACCCTGTTTCCTTCCATCTACAACTTCCACCAGCAATGAAGATACCAAACGTTTTTCATACCTCGTTATTGAAGCCTTTTTTACAGAGTACTCTCTTTCTAGATTATACACGTAGACCCGACCGTGTGATTGTTCAAGGACACGAGGAGTACGAAATACAGTCTATAGTGGACTCACGTCTCTCCAGGGGGAAGGTCCAGTTTCTCGTACAGTGGAAGGGCTACGGTCTGGAGGAACACACCTGGCTGCCTCGAGGTCATATTCACGCCTCTACACTCTTAAAACGCTTCCACAAGAAGTATCCGTTAAAGCCTTGGAAGGATTGTCCAGAGTCCAATCCTCGAGGGGGGGGGGG
>WSYH01010146.1:0-23925 GCA_036426205.1 Ascaphus truei | reverse complement strand
GGGGGGGGGGTGTAGAGGTGCTGTGTTGTGCTGTGTTGTGTGTAGAGCTGGGGGGGAGAGCAAAGTTTAGTAAGTGGCTGCATTTTTTATTGTGGCTGCAGTGTGTGTGTGTTGTGCTGTTGTATGTGTAGCAGCAGTTTGTGTGAGTGTAGAGCTGATGTGTGTGTGTGTATTTAGAGATACTCTCTCTGTGTGTGTGTGTTTGTGTGTGTCAGTAGCAGTGTTTATGGGTTGCTGTTGTGTGTGTGTGTGTGTGTGTGTGTGTGTGTGTGTGTGTGTGTGTGTGTGTGCATGTGTGTGTGTGTTTACTGTCAGCAGGAGAGATGACTGTAGCCATTTTACATGACCGCTACATTTAATTTCACACTATTGTAGCACAACGTTGTTTAAACTTCCAACATTGGGATATTAGGTATGCTTTAGCATTACTTCCATTCAGACCCTAAAAAAGAGCAATGATGGTCACGTAGAAGAGAAGGAGAAGAAGCAGGTGGAGGAAGACTACTTTAGTAAAGTATAATTGACTTATACTATATACCTCCCCAAAACACTGCTCTATATGACACATCCTATCTTCCTAGGTTATGTATACAGGAGTGTGTTGAGAAGTACTCTGTGCAAGTCAACGGGTGCTCTACTAAAAGAAGTTGAGTCAATCTCCCCTTCAGCTCTTTTTCAGGGTCTGAATGGGAGTAAACCTAAGATTAGATATGACTTAACTAAGATAACGTTACAGAATTTAGAGGATAGCTATTCTAAGCGGGAACACCTCTTTTGCACCTCATTATCAATGACCATTATAGATAACGCAATGCTCTTTCCGGGAGAAAAATGACTTAATGTTACATTATTAGTCTTTGAAGATATGCGGTAAGGCTTAACACGCCGTAGAATTATATGAACATAATGTTAAGTCACTTGTTGGAGATTTGGAGTTCTGGTATTGAAAAGAACATCACTGAAAAATCTTAGAAAGATTTGTTTAAGAGATGGATACACTATACATGATCACAGGATCCTGAGCAGTGTGTAAGACTGAGCATACAATGCTGCATGCAACACATTTTCTGTTAAATACATGGTTCTTTATAAGATTTTTTTGCATGCAGAGTGGCTATATTTGTATAACTGTAATGATCGGGGTTCACTGCCAGGAGCATTGTCCTCTTCTTTTCTAAACTACTGTACTTAATATAGTTTGTAATACAGTAGAAATAGTTTTCCTTAAATTGGCCATTTCCAGAGTTAATGATCTGTTTATTAAAGCATTAGCAACTCTTGGCTTTGCCTCATGCTGGCAATTAACAAGCTCTATCATTAACTGCTGGTAACCATTAATTTTGTGTACTGTATTAAATAATTATAGTGCTGTGAAAAGTAAATGTACTGTGTACGTTCTGGTGAGGTCTTCAAACTTCAAACAGTGATTGAATGACAGGTACTTTGCACGGAAGCACACCGTCAAACACATTTTATGAGCTAAATTACTGTGAAAAATACACATAAATAATTAGTTAAACTTCTGATTGCATCCTAATTTCACTGCTCTGATTATTTCACTACTAAACTCCTCCTTGCTTACAATCCTTTCTAATATAGATGTAGCCCCGGTAAGAAATGGGGGCTATATGTCTTTCTCCTACTGGTGTAAGTCCTGCTAAGGGCAGGCCGCCAGTAGTTATCATGGGTTTCCCCCGCTTCATGCCCTGCCGTGATTGGTGGAGGTAGGCCACTGACTCTGTGTGCAGGCATGAGACACAGGGGAGGGCCTGCTGACATCATGAGGGGTGGGGCTGACTAAACTTAGTCCTGCCTGCTCCTGTAAGTGACAAGCAGTTCTGTCCTGGGAGCTGGAGGTGTTGGAGGAGTTTTGTCCTGGGAGCAGAGAGTGCTGGAGTGTCCGACCTGAGAGGCCATGTTTAGAGTGACACCTGTGCTTGGAGAGGAGGCAGAAGACCAGCCTGTTTAGAGCTGATAAAACTATACTGTAGGTGGACCAATGCCCCTCACCCTGCTCGGGGGTGAGGGGGGGGATCTTGCCTCACCCAGAGGGTATACCCTTGGGGTGGGGGTCGGGGGTATTGAAGCCCCATACAGCCCATCCTGCAGGGGTACAGCCTGGAGGAGAAGGAGAGGAGGACAAGACCATGTACACTGCATATGACCTGCTGCTGTGTGCTGCTAATGATCTGCTGTACAGAATAAAGAGACATTGCTGCTTTTATATCAAAGACTGTGTGTGAGACTGAAATCTCTCGCCCTGAGACCAGGGCTTATCTGGGAGGATTTCACCTTTTCCCTTAAGGCTCGCCAGAGATGAAGGCGCTGCACCGTTGCTAGAGAAGATGGAGGCATATACCCCAGAAGCCTGTCCCTGTTATCCCCAATACCATCACGGGAGACTCAGGCCCTCCTGTTCCTCACAGGTACGCACCACCATAGTACATGTAGCCAGCCCTCACTACACCCTAGGGGTCCAGTCTGCGACCGGGCGGGGGGGGGGGACATGTGTTACATAGAAAAGGTTAAACATTCAGTCCATCTGTAAATCTTTTTGACCTAATTACACATTTTATTAACAAACAATTTAGTGGCATTTTAATTGGTAAAATTATTTTTAAAGAGATAATTGCCAAAAATGGTGGCTTACATGCAACAGGTATGTGGCAAAAGCAATGCAGAATCTTAAACATGTACAGTACTGTAATTACGTTAATTGATACTTAGAAACTTTGAAGTCTGTACAACTTTACCTTTGAGGCAGCCTCTGTGGGTACAGAATAGCCTGTAGTTATTTTACCTATAGTACAATCAGGGGGAATAAATAAACGAGCGTTATTTGTTTATTTTCCTGTATGGCTTTTATTTTTTCCTTCTTTTGTATGCAAAGTCTATACATGTTTTTCCCATACAGACAGCAAAGCCTCTTGTACTGAATTTATAGTAACTGAAGTCCATGAAAGCAAGAATTTATATCCAAAGAACGTAAATGAGCTCATCACAAATGCACTCAAGAGTTTAGAGCCTTTAATTTGTAGACATGGGCATATGAGTAGGGAAAACAAAACGAGAACATGTTAAAGTTGCTTAATCTTGTGTATTTTTGGCAATACTCACATCTGCAGCTCTTACGTTACAGCTACTGTATCACACAAATGTTAGAACTATTGACAATTAGTGGCTATTCCTTAACCTGTAACCTACTTTTGTGACATTCTTGACCCAATGAGGAAGCACAGGTAAGTGCATAATAACAATCTACACAGTTTCTTGTGTCCAGTGCCCACAGAGGCAGATGGACTTAGAAATTACTCTATATGTGATTATTAATAGACTTTGCACTTGTATCTCTGGGATAGTGCACAATATCTGATTATAATAAAATAGGGCATATTTATTAAAGTCTCCAGCTGCAAAGCTGGGGCTGAACCAGTACAAAAGAAGGGCAGCAGATTTATCAATGGGAAAAAAAACTATAACATAGTTACAGTACATAGTAGATAAGGTTGAAAAATGACATGCGTCCATCAAGTTTAACCTATGCTACATTTTCGGGACATATACTTTATCCTATATGCGTACTTACAGTGTATTGATTGAAAGGAAGGCAAACAAAAAACCCCAGTGAAATATCCTCCAATGATATCTCATAAGGGGAAAAATAAATTATTTCCTGAATCCAAAACTGGCAATCAGATCAACATCCTTCCCATGTATACTTATTTGTTATATTCCTGCATACCTTTCCTTTATAAAAATATGTCCAACTTTTTTTAACAAATCTATTGTATCTGCCATCACAGTCTCCATGGGTAATGAATTCCACATTTTAACTGCCCTTACTGTAAAGCACCCTTTCCTTAGTTGCTGGTGAAATCTCCTTTCCTCCAACATTAAGGGATGCCCCTGAGTCCTTTGTACTGACCTTGGGATGAATAGTTCTTTTGAAAGCTCCTTGTATTGTCCCCAAATATATTTGTATATAGTTATCATATCCCCTCTTAGACGCCTCTTTTCTAATGTAAATAAATCTAATATAGCTACCCTCTCATCATAAGTTAGATTGTCCATCCCCTTTATTCATTTGTGGCTCTTCTCTGCACTCAGTCTAGTTCTATAATGTATTTTCTAAGGGGTGGTGCCCAAAATTTGACTCCATATTCAAGGTGTGGTCTTACTAATTCTTTAAAAAGGGGACCATCCATTGCCCGTTAAATGCAAGATAAGATCTTGTTTGCCTTTGCAGCTACTAAATCCTTCTAAATCAAGGATTCCTCCAATTTATCCCCATTTAATTTGTAAGTCACCTGTTTATTCTTGCTTCCCAAATGCATAACCTTACATGTATTTGTATTTAACCTCATCTGCCATTTACCTGCCCAAGTTTCGAGTCTCTCCAAGTCCTTCTGGAGAGAAATTACATCCTGCTCTGATTCTACTACCTTATACAATTTTGTGTCATCAGCAAAGATGGAGACTTTGCTTTCGATGCCAACCTCAAGGCATTCATTAACAAGTTAAAAAGCAAAGTAGATGAGGTTGAAAAAAGACGTGCGTTCATCAAGTTCAACCTACAGTATTCTAAATTTAGTTGACGGATACTTTATCTTATATCCGTATTTCTAGTATATTGATCCAGAGGAAGGCAAACCAAAAAAACAATTGAAATATCATCCAATGATATCTCATAGGGGAAAATAACTTCCTTCCTGACTCCAATAATTGGCAATCAGATTACTCCCTGGATCAACATTCTTTCCATATTTACTTATTTGTTATATTCCTGTATAGCTTTCCTTTCTAAAAAGATTTCCAACCTTTTTTTAACAAATCTATTGTATCTGCCATCACAGTCTCCATGGGTAATGAATTCCACATTTTAACTGCCCTTACTGTAAAGAATCCAATCAAGGATTGACAACCTTTTGTCCAGTATAATTTCTAAGTAGTCTGTTTAATCTTGTTTCCTAAATGCATAACCTTACATTTCTATGCATTCAGCCTCATCTGCACTAGACATGATCTGTGTTGTTTACATTAAAGCTGCAGTTCAGTCTTTTTTTTTTTTTTTTTAATTTATTTTTTTACTTCAATAGTTTCATGTGTGCAATCTCTAATTACCTAAAGAACTGTATAGCTGCAGGTCAATTCGTTCTCCGTGTATTCAGAGGCGAAATTTGGTGACATAATTAGTGAAGGGATCTGTTTTTCTTCTGCTTCTGTCTCTCAGTGGAAGCTCATGAATATTCATGAGCACTCCTGCACTGACATGTGCTAGAGGGAGGGCAGGGCTGACAGAGGGGTGTGCCAGGGCTTGTGACAGGACATGAAGGGGCAGTGCCTTAGCAAATGGCTGTTAAAATAGAATACAAGAAAATTGGTCTTTCAAAGTTGTTTTTTTAAAAACAGAAAATGCTAAAAGTATTTTTTCTTACTACAGAACTGATTTATTAAAAAAAACACACATGCAGGATATTGACTGAACTGCAGCTTTAATTAGGAGTGTCTATTGCATTCACTCTAATCACACAGACTCACTGTGCCTGTTTATCACCTTTATACCTCTCACCTTCCCTCCTCATATATTTTATTTATTCATTGATGCACCTTATCTTCCTATGTATTCATAAATGTTATGTTTTATATCTCAACTAATGTAGATGAATCAGAGTACTATGGATTTTTATGAAGCAAAATGTATTGTGCCAAAAAAAGCCCCACAAAGATTCAGCCTGTTAACTGGCCTTTATCAAGTGTATATCTCTACATGTGTCATACCAACAGTAATATTCATCATTGATATTTTTTATTGTACTGTCCTGAAACATCTACTATATTGAGTGTGCACACAGCTAAAATATATCTTAGGGATTTTCCCTGTGCTGTAGTTTATATTGATATTTATACCTGTATGTCTAGCACCTTCTACACTTCTATGACATGTCCTAGAGTGTTATTTCACTTAATTGAACTCATCTGCCATTTACAGTACCTGCCAAGTTTCCAGTCTATCCAAATCCTTCTGGAGAGAAATTACACTCTGCTCTGATTTTACTACTTTACACAGTTAAAAAGTAGGCGTCCCAGTACCGATCACTGAGGTACTCAATCAAAACTTTAGCCCAACTTGACAATATTCCATTTATGACAACTCTCTGTTTTTCCTTCAACCAGTTTTTGATCCAGAAGCAAATATTTTTAACGATTCCAATTTCCTTTATTTTGTAAACTAACCTTGTGTGGAACCGTATCAAAGGCATTTGCAAAATCTAAGTAGACCTCATCAACTGCATTACCCTGGTCTAAATTCCTCCTTGCTTACTATTACTAATAATTTTGTTATCAATTAAGTATTCTTTTTAATATTAACCCATACTAAACCTTCAAGTAGCCTTCCAACTATAATGTTACCCTTAGAGGTCTGTAATTCCCCGGTATTGATCTAGCTCCCCATTTAAATATAGGCATCACAGCTGCTTTACGCCAATCTTGTGGTACTGAGCCTGTGGAAATGGAATCCTTAAATATTAAATGTAATGGTTTAGCTATTAATTAGCTTATCTCCTTAAAGCAGCTTTAAGATTGCAGATTGCAGATTCCAGATTGCATGTCTTCCTTTTTTGTTAATGTTATGGTTTGAAGAAAGGGGTCTCCGGATTTGAACCCCATTAATTTCAACTCCGGGGAACTCCCTGCTTACCGAGATACTTACGAGAGAATTAACACTATATGTTACGAGATACTTAACACTATACTTAATACTGGCTGGAATGTGTATGCCAAAAGAATTGGCGGCTTACACGTCCCACCGTGGCATCATTCCTTGCAGCTTCCTATTGACCCACGTGACAAGGACCTTTAAACTTGTTTAAGATACTGGAACCTCCTACAGAGGTAAGTATCTCAGGATGCAGGGGGGGGGGGGGAGAGCTAAAATTAATGGTGGTCAGCTCCGAAGACACCCTGATTCAAATCTATAAAAACAAAAACACCCATAAAGCAAGAAATGCAACCTGGACTGTCACTTTAAGGACCCCCAGGTGCTTAATTTACTTTAATTTCATCAAGCCGCCTATGCACGGTTTCCTCAGTTAACCAATTGCTCTGTAATATAGAGATTGTGGCTTCCTTCTGATGCAATAATTTTGCAATTGACTCCTGCTTGGTAATTATAGAGGCAAATAATGTATTTAATACAGTACCTTCTTTATCTTTATCTCCAATAATTTGCCTGCCCATCTGACACTGAAAGGGTCCTACATTTTCTTTTCCAATGTTTTTGTTACTAAAGTACTTAAAGAACTTTTAAGGGTTGATATTACTTTCTATTGCAATCCTTTTTTTCGTTTTCAAATCTTTATAATCTGATTGCCCTTTTGCAATTTTTATTACATTCCTTGTAATTTTTATATGATGCTTCTGTCCATTCTAAATTTAAGAATCGAAATACCTGTCTCTTCTTTTCCATTTCCTCCTCTACCTGTTTACTTAGCCACATGACTTTAGAATTGTTTCATTGTGATTTGTTTACTTTCATAAATATGGTGGTGTTTTTTTTCCCCACTGATTTTGCCCAGTTTTGCAGCTGGAAGACTTTAGTTAATAGACCCCAATTATATTAATTAAACCATTTTGGACATATTTACATACATAGTTGTGATTGGAGGGGGTAACCCGGCTCTATAATAAAGGTCTAGTCTGTTTTGGTTACCCCTGCTCCATGTATAAGAGTCCAAGAGAGTTAGCTCTTGGGCCCTGTAACATTGTATTACTGCATTATACTGTCTGTAATAAAACCATTTGTTGTGTTTTTCCCTTTCCGGTATGCCAGCAAGCAGGGATTTCTAGGGTATGAGTTTCAAGTTTTTTTTTTTTGCGGAGGAACTATTGACAGAATGTGCCTAGGAGGTTGGTGTCTGAAGTTGCCAGTTGCCCCATAAATGTACCTGGAAATCATGCCTGATTCTCGGAAACATGTAGGCACATTGTCCCGGCAAAATCTCCCCTTGAAAACGCAAGTGCGACTCACCACTAGGGTACCCTGCTTCAGCAAAGCCCAGAAAGGAGAATGAGGCACAGGGATAAACATGTATTCTTGTAGCTGAGAGAATCCCTAGGGTAAGGGGAGTACCCCAGCTAGTGCCAAGGTGACCCACAACCCGTATAGAGTTTATGAGTGCCCCAACCGTATATAAGGTTGGGGGGGGGGGGACGGACTCCGAGTGTCAGTTCAAGGGAAGGTATGTGGGGAATAAGGCAGACAATTTAACCGACAACATTTTCCCCTTTTACTGTATGTCCCCTATACCCAGAGACTCAGAGTGTATTAAAATATACTTTAATGCAGTGCAATGTGTTTAAACATTTGGAACCGTTGTCCAAACAGGGAGCCTGTGCAAACCCATAGGCACCGGTATGTCTGCTGGACATCAGAGTTCAAAGCAGCAAGAGGATGCCCAGACGTGTGGACAGAATTTGGTGGAGTACTAGGTATGAAAATCAATGGCAGTCCTCCGGGATGCCAATTGTTCTTCCAGACCTAGAGGAGTGAGGGGCATTGGGATGGCTGTGGGGGTTTGTGGCAGACTTGAGCAGGCCCTTAAGCTGTTTCGAATTTCCCGCTGACCAGGCTTTTCATGCCGTCTCGGCACTGATTGGTTGCTTGGGAAAGGTCCCATGCGCTTATTGGCTGTCTGCTCTGCTTCTATATTATGAATTAAGCAGATAATACTATAAGAAGCCCTTAGCCAATCAGATTGTGAGTTTCCCTTGAGTCTGAGCTAAAAGCGCGAGGGTGGGCTTTTCAAAGATGCTCTGTTTCTAATAGCAAAGCAACCGGCTTCGATTTCAAGCCTGAAAAGCCTGCTTGTCAAAAACTAAGGGGGCTATGCACTAAGCTCAATGGCTTTGCGTTCTGATTTGGCCAAAAAACAGGTTCGTTTAAAAGTGAGGCCGGGGCCGCGATTCACTAAGGCCTTGAGCCATTTTTAATGTACCTGCTCAAAATAGCTCAAACACCCACAGCGTACGTGTTGCTTTTATTCCCCCTGCTAGCGTTCTTAACCTTTACGTACGCTAGCTAATAGAAAAAAAAGCCGCCTGTAACATTTGAATGCAGATTCTGTATCTCCATGCAAGGCTGTTACAGGCGATCGTACGCTAAATAAATACATTTTAATAATAGTGTACATGAGCAGGGGGTCTCAGGACCTGAACCGCATTGGTTTCAGGTCCGAGGACCCACTACTTCAGGAGATATAAGCCCCGTTATGGGGTGCCGGTATCCCCTGCACTTGAAAGCTCCCGCGTCACGTGACGGGGACATTTAAATTCTGCAGGGGATACCGGCACCCCATAAAGGGGCCTGTATCTCCTGGAGTAGGGGGTCCCCGAGGCTGAAACCAATGCGGTTCAGCTCAGGAGACCCCCTGCACATCTACACTAGTATTAAAACACACATAACAATAGCCGCTATGGTAATGAAGCTGCTTTAATGTATTTTTAATAATAGTGTGCGGGAGCAGGAGGTCCCCTGAGCTGAACCGCATTGATTTCTGCCTCAGAGACCCCCTGCTTCCCGAGTTACAGGCACCGGTATGGAGCATCGGGTGCCAGTGTCGCCGCCATCTTTATAGCGTCCAAGACGCGACTTGGGCTCTATAAAGATGGCGTCCACACTGGAACTGATGCCCCAAACCGGGGCCTGTAACTCGAGAAGCAGGGGGTCTCTGAGGCAGAAATCAATGCGGTTCAGCTCAAGTGACCTCCTGCTCCCGCACACTATTATTAAAAGTTACATAAATGCAGCTTCATTACCTTAGCGAATAGCCGCTAAGGCAATGAAGGGGTTAAGGCACATTAGCATGTTTATTGTGGACAATTGCCCCCAATAAACAACACACATCCCCCCCGCCCCCTAACACATACAGTACTGTAATGGGCAAAATTACTATTATCCACATATGGATAATAATGCATTTGCCCATTTTAAATACATATAAATTACAATAAATACAGTCAATATATATGACACTTACCTTTTACAGGCACTCACAATGAAGGCCGTCTTCATCCTCATCTTTATCCTGCCCATGCCCCTCCGGTGCTGCAAAACATGCACAACAATCACAATAGCCAATGTATTGTCCCCTAACCCCTTAATCACTATAGCAGTTATTAACCGCTACAGTTATTAAGGGGTTAACCCACCCTCACCCACCACTCGGGAGGCCTACATACCCTCCCCCACTAACCCCCCAACCCGTGAGGCCTAACCACCCTCACCCACTACCCAGCCGGGAGGCCTACCCACATACCCTTGGGGCCAATACCCCCTTTCCCCACCCCCAGTACCCACAATAAAAACAATACACTGCCCCACAATAAACATCATTCTATTTATTAAATACATAACCCACCCCCTGTGCCCCCCCCATAAATACATGATTTATTCTTCTACATACAGGGTTCATACCCCAGGCCCACGTGAGTCCCCGGTGGGCCTGACGGGTCACCTCACAGACCTACAGGTTACCAGCAACTTGTTTCATACAGGTTCTGGAGGCCTGTTGGTGGGTCCCGCCAGGCACCATGGCCCACCAGGTGGTCTCCGCGGGTCATCGTGGGCCACAATTTGGTCCCCACGGTAGGCCCGCAGATGTCTGGGAGCCCCGAGTCAAAACCACAGGTGTCTGAGGGACCTCGGGTCGTTCCCACGGGGGTCTGGGGACAATAATAGAGCAGAAAATACAATGCATTTACATCCAAAATCACATAGAATACACCCATTCAGTGTCCGTGAATGTATGTATATACATAGGTACATTTTTCTCTTGTTTACTCACCATTAGGTGCCCACTCACCGAAATCCAGGTGACCCAGAAGCACAGGAACCAATCCACAGGTAACCATAAAATAATAAACCCTTACAATCCACGTCTGTGTCTTCTTTCTTCTATTTGTAATCCTTCACGTCAGGCTTGGGGTCTTCTTTTCTTCTTTGGTGTCTTCTCCGTCTTCTTCCGTCTTCTCCCGTCTTCTTCCGCCACGCCCTTCTTTTCTTCTTAGAAGGGGAGATGTTCCCTCCTCGGCGACTGGCTTCAAAATGAAGCGACATAGGCTTTTATAGGCCTATAACATCACATTTTGGTCAAATGTTTCCCACGGTCCTGATTGGGCCGTGAAAAACATGTGATTTGGCCGAAACAAAAAATTAGAATTCTTTTGGCAATGGTTTGGCTTTAGGAATTGAATAGGGAATTGTATAATTGATTTGTATTGTATTGTAATTGTTTGAGGAAATGGATTAATTGATTGATGCTAATTGTATTGATGTTGCTTAGTTTCTATTTGATTTCCATGATGGCATTGCTGGTTAGGGGACATTGTTCATAGTGTATTTTATTGTTACATATATTTTGCATAGTGTAACATGATGCACAGATTAATTGCATCATGTACACACTCAATGCAATTGTGTGACATTTCATATACATTTGTGTAGCTGCTGGTTTGTTGGTTTATATTTACAATCGATGCTGGATTTATTGTAACATGCAATGTGGTGATTTTAAGATTAAAAATTCATGTTTTGATTTATGCATGTTTTATGTGTTTCATAATGGGCAAATAATCTATTATCCATATCTGGATAATAGTTATTTTGCACATTATTGTACTGTATGTGTTGGGGGGGGGAGTGATGTATTGAATGTATAGGTCAGGTTTATTTTTTTTTCCTACAGGGTTGGTTCCTTTGATCTGGGTGAGACCTCTGGAGACCTCCTGAGGTATCCTCGGACTTTTCAAGGGTATCAGTCTGCGTGGTCCATGGGGGACACTTGCGGGGAAGAACCGGTGGCCCCACATCTGTGGGGGCACCGTGGACCCGTAGCCCTCCCGTGGGTCCCCAGACCCCCTTGGGAACCACCATCCAAGACATCTGCGGGCCTACCGTGGGGACCCAATTGTGGCCCAAGATGACCCGCGGAGACCACCTTGTGGGCCATGGCGCCTGGCGAGATCCACCAACAGGCCTGCAGAACCTGTATGAAACAAATTGCTGGTAACCTGTAGGTCTGTGAGGTGAACCATCAGGCCCATCGGGGACTCATGTGGGCCTGGGGTAAAAGAATAAATCATGTATTTATGGGGGGGCACAGGGGGTAGGTTATGTATTTAATAAATAGAATGATGTTTATTGTGGGGCAGTGTATTGTTTTTATTGTGGGTACTAGGGGTGGGGGGAGGAGGTATTGGCCCCAAGGGTATGTGGGTAGGCCTCCCGGCTGGGTAGTGGGTGAGGGTGGTTAGGCCTCACGGGGTGGGGGGGTTTGTGGGGGAGGGTATGTAAGCCTCCCGAGTGGTGGGTGAGGGTGGGTTAACCCCTTAATGACTGTAGCGGTTAATAACCGCTATAGTGATTAAGGGGTTAGGGGACATTACATTGGCTATTGTGATTGTTGTGCATGTTTTGCAGCACCGGAGGGGCATGGGCAGGATGAATATGAGGATGAAGATGGCCTTCATCGTGAGTGCCTGTAAAAGGTAAGTGTAATATGTTTTTACTGTATTTATTGTCATTTATATGTATTTAAAATGGGCAAATGCATTATTATCCATATGTGGATAATAGTAATTTTGCCCATTACTGTATAGTATGTGTTAGGGGGGTGTATTTAGTTATAAATATTGTTTATTATTTTAGAGGTGCAACATTGGTACCGCAGGCCCGTGGGTACCCTGGGACTCCCGCGGGGACCCCGGGACGGCCGCGGGGTCAGCCGGGGACATCCGCATGACCCCCGGGCTCCCTCGGGGCCCCCCACGGGGTCAGCCGGGGACACCTGCCGGCCCGTGTATGGGTGTTGCGCATGCAAAAATGAAAAGCAATAAAAAAAATTGCGTCTACTCTGACTGACGTGTTCTGATCAACACAACTTTCGCGTACGCTAAGGTTGCATTGCTTAGTGCATCCCGCTTAAGGGCAGAATTGAACACAAACAGGGTTATGAACGAGCAAATTTGGACTTAGAAAAAATTCCGGAAAAAAGTCATTTTTAGAGCGCATAGAGCCTGTTTGCGTTGCTTAGTGCTTCGGGTTTAGCTCAAAATCACGTTCTAAGAGCACTTTGCGCTCTAAAACTGACTTAACGGAACTAAGTGCATAACCCCCTAAGTCCAGCATTTCACACCCAAGTTTTCAGAATCGAACGTAGGAGTCGCGGCTGGGATTTTATGCCGATTTGATTTTCAGAAGATTTGGACTAACTCGCGGTCAGGAGGGACCAAGTTCTCAGAAGAGACAGTAGTGGTGGCTTATGGAATTTTATGCCAATTTGTGTTCCAGTAGATTTCAGACTAAGTCCCAGTCAGGGTAAAACTCCCCATAGAGTTCCCTGCACCTAGAAAAGTCTAATTTTCAACCCCAGTCCCAAAGTAAGTGTGTATTTTTGTCTGTATTTTGTGTTCAATTGTTTGTAAGCGAATTTCTGCTGAATAAATTACAATTTATTTAATTAACTTGTTTTGCTCAATGAATGATCCCAGTAAAAAGGTGTAAATAATCTGGTCTCCTGTGACAATAGTGCTATACCATAAGACTTGAAAAGCCCATTCAAGTTGTCTTTCAGTAATGGGATTCTTATAAAGTAACACTGCTTAGTAAATATGGCCCTATATGTTATGCAATCACACAGACCATCAAAAAGTATGATAACATTATTGGAAGCATGTGCAAATTACATCTAGAGCATATCTAGCGAGCATCTGGTCCTTCACTTAAATTCTGTTGATTCAATTTGGATCATGAAATCTATTAAAGCTGTGGCATTGTTTCCAAAAGATTAGCAGGTGTTCTGTGTGCAAAAATGTATAAGACTGCAGTCATCATTAGTTGTTATTTCTTTGACAGCTAAATTCTGAAACAATATGTATCAATTATAGTCTAAGATATAAAACATATAATTTATTTGAGTTTGAAATTTGTTTAAAAATCTGAGATTACTATTTAAGAATGGATCCATATTGATCAGACATTAAAAAAGTTATGGTGGGTAGAAAAAGTGACAAAAACCCTCCACTGTACGGTAAATACAAATACCTTGTGGGACATTTGCACTTCTCAGACAGGTCTGCAACCCTGTAATCCCCTATTATCACTTAACATACAGTACACTGCTTCCACTGCAGCCAGGGATTCTGGGTAATGGATAGAGAGGGGCACATTTTGGGAGGGGGGGTTTGGATGAGACTGAGAGAGAAAGACTTACAAATGTAGTTGTGTCTCCAGTTGTATATAAATCCCCTCAAATGTCCATTCTTTTAAATTAGGGAGACATGCCTGTGCTGGAAAAGGAGCACACCTGAGTTACCTGTCTGGGAGATATGCTAATGTCTTTGCACAGTATAGAAAAGCTGCAATTGTGGTTTCTAATCCTATTGGGTCTGACACCATTCCAGTCATTAGGTGCATTAAGTTTACCAACTCTATAAAATCGGTATGGAAATACTTTTAGGAAGAGTGGGGTGGGACTCATCAATAAAATACAAGTTAAAAAAATATATACTGTTGCGGCACACTTTATTCAAACAAATCACCAGTTTGTCTCTGGCTTGTTTCTGGAATGCAACGCTGTTCACCCGGAGCATGCCGCGTTCCCAGCCAGGGGTCATGCCCGGCTGACGCGCGGTTGATGTGTTAATTGATAATCGTTCAGGATTTAATAGGCTGCAATGCTTCGCGTGTCCGCCAGATGGCATAAATTCATGAATTGTAATGCAGTATATATATATATGGCGGAAGAAGTATATATATATATGGCGGATATATATATATATATATATATATATGTATATATATATATATATATATATATACTGTATAACAACAACCCCTATAACCACTAACATACAGTACTGTACACATACAGTACTGTATATGCACATCAATGATACTATAGGCCGTCCCCTGGCGAGATGTGTTTGCAGCAGAGAGAGATCCGCTGCTCTCTCTGCACAAACATCGGCACATTATTATTTAAAATACATTTTTATTCATAGTGTAGATGTGCAGGGGGTCTCCGGAGCTGAACCGCGTTGGTTTCAGGTCCGGGGACCCCCTGCTTCCCGAGACACAGCCCCCTTTATGAGGTGCCGGTATTCCTCTGCATTTCAAGGTCCCGATCACGTGACCGCGGCATGTAAACAAAGCAGAGGGATACCGGCACCCCATAAAGGGGCCTGTATCTCGGGTGGCCCTGTGGTGATGTGAGTTTAGGACTGCGGGGGGTTGCGGGTGCACTTAACCCCTTCACACCCCATCTAGTTAATACCGCCTACTGTCATGAACGGTTAACCCCTCCCGCTACCCCCCCCGCAAGCCCTAAAACACCATCCTTGGGGCTAATACCCCCTTCACACCACCCCCCGCTACCCACAATAAAAAAATTCACACACACAGCCGCCACAAAAAAAAAAAAATCTAAATAAATAAATAAATACATGAATATAATAAATACATTTAAAATACATTTTTATTCATAGTGTAGATGTGCAGGGGTCTCCAGAGCTGAACCGCATTGGTTTCAGGTCCGGGGACCCCTGCTTCCCGAGATACAGGCCCCTTTATGGGGTGCCGGTATCCTCTGCATTTAAAGGTCCCGATCACGTTGACCGGGCATGTAACAAGCACAGGGATACCGGCACCTCATAAGGGGCTGTATCTCGGAAGGCGGGGTCCCCAGACCTAAAACCAAAGCATTCAGCTCCGGAGACCCCTGCACATCTACACTATGAATAAAATGTATTTTAAATGTATTTATTTTTTTTTATTCATGTATTATTTATTTATTTAGATTATTTATTAATGTGTCTGCTGTTGTGTGTGAATTTTTTTTATTGTGGGTAGCGGGGGGGTGAAGGGGATTAGCCCCAACAGTTGGTTGTTTAGGCTGGAGGGGGGGGAGCGGGTGCCACTTAACTCCTTCATGACCGTAGGCGTACTTACTGCTACGTTCGTGAAGGGGTTAAGTGCACCCGCAAACCCCCCGCAAGCCTAAACTCACACCAAGGCCAAATCCCCTTCACCCACCCCCGCTACCCACAATAAAAAAAAAAAAAAAAGAAAAATTCCCGCACAGCACCCCACATGAATAATAAATCAAAAAATAAATAATACTGATATAAACATTTATATATATATAATATATATATATATATATACTATATATATATATATTATATATATATATTATATAACAACAATGCCCTACCATACATAATTATATATATATATAGTATATTATATATATATATATATATAGATATAGATCATAGTATTAAAGTTATATACACAACATGATGAACCAATATACAATTAAATGTAGAAGGGTTATCAAATCATACTGTACTACAAATAACACTTCTCCATACAGACACACTACATTACAATGATTTCTTTCATAATCCTAACTGTTCGGCAATCTAAATCATTAAAGCCAATGAACACCTCACTTCTCATCAATACTTGCATTTACATTGTATTTAGATGCATAAAATCTATGCCCCATAACATTCTGCAAATGAATGTGAACAATTCATTGCAACTACATACAAATACTGTACCTCCAAACAATGTAACTATTTTAACCAATCAAGTAACAAAATCAAATATGTGTACCAACCAGAAAACAAAATTTAAACCAAGGCTAACCCTTACATACCAAGGTTACATCTATCTAGTTGTAAAAACATTATACTGTACACACATTGAGCATTGCCATAAACAACAATACAGTACGTACATCCCTCGTATCTCCCTGCTTGAGTGTAATCTGTGTAAGGCCCCCTCCCCAATGTTTCTGTTAAATCTCCTCTGCCTTGAGTGTAATCTTGTAAAAAGCCCCCTCCCCCTAATGTTTCTGTTAAATCTCCCTGCCTAGTGTAATCTTTAAAAGCCCCTCCGCCAAGTTCTGTTAAAGCTCCCCTGTGTTGCTGTGAGTGCAGTTTATGTAAATGTGGGAGGGGGGGTGGGTTTAACCCCACCTCCTTGACTGTGATCTGTGTAAAGCTCCCTCCCCCTAATGTTCTGTAAATCTCCCTGCTTTTGTTCTTTGAGTCAGTTTATGTAAATGTGTGGAGGGGGGGGGGACTCGGTGGTGGCATACTGTGAGGTCTAACCACCCTCACCCACTACCCATACCTTACACCCCATCCTGGCCATGCCCCTCCGTCTGCAAACAGACAAAAATTAAACCATCCAAAGTAATTTCCCCTAACCCTTAATCACCATAGCGGTTATTAACCGCTACAAGTCATTTAAGGGTTAACCCACCTCACACCCACCCCTCGGGACACCTTCATACCCTACCCTCACACTAACCCCTCACCCTGTGAGGCCTAACCCCCTCACCCACTACCCACAAGGGAGCCCTACCCCACATACCGTTGGGGAACCGCCCCCACCCCCAGTACCCAAACAATAAAACAATAGTGACCCACAATAAACATCATTCTATTTATTAAATACATTACCCACCCCCTGTGCCCCCCCATAAATCAAGATTTATCCTTTTTAAACAGGGTTCATAACGCAGCCACACGCGAGTCCCCGGTGGCTGGCCGGGCACCTACAGACCTACAGGGCACCGCAGCCCTTTTCAAACAGGTTATGGAGGCCTGCTGGTGGGTCCCGCCCAGCACATGGCCCACCAGGTGGTCTCCTTGGGTCAGGGCCACAATTGGGTCCCCCACGGTAGGCCCAAGGATGGTCTGGGAGCCCCGTTCAGACCCACAGTGTCTGCTGGGCCTCGGGTGGTTCCCACGGGGGTCTGGGGAACTCACGTGGCTCACTAACGGGTCCGCGTGGCCCCCACAGAATTGGGACCACACATCTTCATCCCGCCCTACAGCGGTCGGCTTTTGCCCCCACAGAAGTGGACACACAGCTTCATCCCGCCCTCGTCGGCGGTGCCACCCACAAGTGGACCACACAGCTTCATCCCCGCAGAATACGGTCCGCGTGCCCCCAGAGATGTGAGCCACCGCTTATCCCCGCATGTGTCACCGGGAAACACCAGCCTGAACCCGTGAGATACCAGAAACCACAGGTGGTCTCCAGAGGCTCACGCGGACCACGGAACAACCCTGAATGTACAAAAAATAAACCTGGCCTATACATTCAATACATACACTCCCCCCCCCCAACACATACAGTACAATAATGTGCAAAATAACTATTATCCAGATATGATATAGATTATTGCCCATTATTAAAAACTTAACTAGCATATTCAATAAATAATAAAGTGCTACTGACCTCATCAAGAGAATTCCCGTCACCAGCAAACATTCTTGTTCTGTCCCAAAATATAACTGCCAAAACAAAGCCAATACATTGCAATTACATCGAATAAAATTAACCCCCTTAAAACAACCTTATCGATACTACCGCAAAGGTAATTAGGGTTAAGCCACAACCGGCCCGATCCCACCCTTCACCCCTGAATTTGTACAGTGGCTTCATCATGCAACTATATATAAAGTATTACAGTAATACACACATGATGAACCAATATAACAAATAAATGTAAAGGGTTATCAAAACCATACTGTACTACAAATAACACTTCTCCATACAGACCACTACATTACAATGAATTTCCTTAATCTATGCACCATATCATTCTGCAAATGAATTGAACAATATCAGTGCAGGCCAATCAAACACAGTACCCCACCAAACAAGTAAACTATTTTAACCACATCAAGTAAACAAAAATCATTAGCAATCATATTTACATACTCCCTAAACATGGACAAAAGTTTCCATCCCGACAATGAAACAATAACTAATCACACCTGGAGCAGAACAATTTAGCATGTGAAAAAATATAGTACCCAACCAACATACAAACTTTAAAACCAAGCTAACCCTGAACACAAGCACACAATACAATATCAACAATTACATCTATCTAATTTTAAAATACTTTAAAACACACAATAAAGCATAGCAGCATAGACATATTATTTCAAACACATGAAAGAAATCTTTTAAAACAAACACATCATTTCTTACCCTGTATGTATATATCTCTCTAGACATATATACATACATCATACCAGTTGCAAGAAGTAAGACCACAAAAAAATACACATGTAAAAAGCTTTTAAAAAAATTACAAGTTAAATAAATACATTTCTTTAGTTCACTTACCATTACTTGGCCCCCCACCGACTCCCTTACACACCTTACTCACGAACCAATCCACCAGGCAAGGAACCATAAAATAAAACCATCACAAAAATAAACATAATCTAAAAATCCAAATCAATCCAACGGTCTTCTAATTGTAATCCATCTCATCTTCATCTTATTCTTCTTTCTTCTATCTTCTTCCGGGCGGGGTCTTCTTTCCATCTTCGGCCATGCCCTGGTCTTCTTTCTTCTCTGGAGTCCTTCCTCCTCGGCGTCTGGCTTCAAAATGAGACGAGATAAGCTTTTAAGGCCTTTGACGTCACATTGTCATAATGGTTCCACGGCCCTGATGGCCGTGAAAACCATGTGTTTTGTCCGATAAAAATAAAATGATGACGTCACTTAAAGGCAATGAAAGCACGACCCATCAAATGGCTTTGCTTCAATGCCTTTAAGATGACGTCATTAAAGAAACAATGGCTGGCCTCACATGGTATGGTAGCCAATCAGAGCGTGGGAACTCCATCCCTACTCTGATTGGCTCTAGTATACCATGTGGCAGAGGCTAGGGGGGGGAGAAAGGATGTGACGTCATTGTTTGTAAAAGGATAAATCTTGTATTTATTGGGGGGCACAGGGGGTGGGTAAGTATTTAATAAATATATGATTTTCTTGTGGTCACTGTATTGTTTTTATTGTGGGTATTCGGGGTGGGTGGGGGGGTTCCCCAATGGTATGTGGGTAGGCCTCCCTTGTGGGTAGTGGGTGAGGGGGGTTAGGCCTCACTGGTGAGGAGTAAGTGTGGAAAGGTATGTAGGCATCCGAGTTGGTGGTTGAGGGTGGGTTAACCCCTTATGACTGTAGAGGTTAATAACCGCTATTGGTGATTAAGGGGTTAGGGGACATTACTTTGGATGTTTTAATTTTGTGTCGTGTTTTGCAGAATCGGAGGGCCATGGCCAGGATGGGGGGGGGTAACGGTATGTGGGTAGTGGGTGAGGGTGGTTAACCTCACAGTGTGCACATCGGGTCCCCCCCCTCCCCACATTTACATAAAGCACTCACAGCAACACAGGCAGGGATTTACAGACACATTAGGGGAGGGGGCTTTACACAGATCACAGTCAAGGAGGTGGAGTTATAACCCACTCCCCCTCCCCACATTTACATACACTGGCACTCACAGCAACACATGCAGGGAGATTAACAGCCATTAGGGGAGGGGGCTTTATACAGATTACACTCAAGGGCAGGAGATTTAACAGAACATTAGGGGGAGGGGGCTTTACACAGATTACTCAAGGCATGGAGATTTAACAGAACATTTCGGCGGAGGGGCCTTACACAATTTACACCAAGGCGGGAGATACAGGGGATGTACTGTACTGTATGTTGTTATTGCATGCTTCAATGTTGTACAGTACAGTATAGGTTTTTTACAATTAGATAGATGTAATCCTGGTATTGTAAGGGTTAGCCTTGGTTTTAAATTTTGTTTTCTGGTTGGGTACTTACATATTGATTTTGGTTTACTTGATTTGTTAAAATAGTTTACTTTGTTTGGAAGTACAGTATTGTATTTAGCTGGCAATGAATTGTTCACATCATTTGCAGAATGTATATGGTACATAGATTTCATGCATCATAAATACAATGTAAATGCTATTTATTGATTGAATGTGAGTTTTTTCATTGGCATTTGATGATTTAGATTGTAGATCATGGAATTAATAAAAGGAAATCATGTTGATGTAGTGTGTCTGTATGGAGAAGTGTTATTTGTAGACAGTATAGTTTTGATCCCCTTCTACATTTATTTGTATATTGGTTCATCTGTGTGTTTATATACTGTCTACATATATATCTATTATATTATATCGAACACACAAAAAGACAAAGACAATCCCTTAATAGCACTCTAATTACACCAACAAAATATAAAAGGAAAGATATAGCTCAAAAATAACAATGCTTTGCCGAACTGAAAATGAACAAGTTTTTTTTGTAAATACAGCAAGACACCCATATACTTAAAAACATAGACATACTGAGAGACAGCCAAAATATATCTGTGAAAAGTGACTATATATCAAGAATACTGTGTAACCAGACAAAAAACAAGTGTATCTAAATAATAATAAATATGTATCTATATATAACCTATTTAATGATACCAAAAAAGTTCATATACAAATTAAAGAAAATACATATATATATCAAAGGAGTCGGCATTTATATCAGTGGGTAATATATATATATATATATATATTTTATATATATGTATTTTCTTTAATTTTTGTCTTATTGAACTTTTTTGGTATCATTAATAGTATAGATGATACATATTTATTATTATTTAGATACACTTTTAGTTTTTTGTCTGGTACCAGTATTCCTTGATACTAGTCACTTTTCACAGATATTATTTTGGCTGTCTTCAGTATGTTCTATATTTGTTTAAGTTATGTGTCTTGCAGTATTTACAAATAAAAACTTGTTTCATTTTCAGCCCGGCAAAGCATTTGATTCTTTTGAGCTATATCTTTTCCTTTTTATTTTCTGTTGGTGTAATTTAGAGTGCTATTAAGGGATTGTCTTTGTTCTTTTTGTGTGTTCGATATTTATTTATCCCTAGCACCATTAGGCTCTTTACTTATATTTAAACTGACTTTTTTTGGATTAATATATTTTTACCAAATTAATTAGTTAGTATTATTTGGTCTGAGTTACACACCACTATATTTGTGTTGATCAACACAACCTTTTTGTGTGTTATCTATATTATATATATATATATATATATATTATATCATATATATATATATATATATAATATATATATATTATATATAATATAGACACCAGATTAAAAGAACATATCAATCCCCTTAGTAGCACTCTAAATTACACCTAAACTAATCTATAGATATAGATGGTTAAAAAGAAACAGACTTCTCCGCCAATTCAGAAAAATTAACAAGATTTTATTGATTAAACACCAAGACACACACTAACTTAAAAACATAAAAATACTAAAGACAGCCATGAAAAATATATGTATCAAAAATATAAAGAGAGGACTACTATCAAAAACACTATCAGTATTCACAAAGAAAAAAAAAACTAAAAATGTGTCTAATAAAGTTTAAATAATACACAAGTAGTTTAGACTAACATAAGGCAAGACAAATATATTCCCACTGACATATGCATGAAGAATAAAATCATTGCGTTGGAAAAAAGTATATAGTCAATGACCCAGTATACTGTATAGCCAGGAAAAATTAGTATGTATACCAACAACCGAGGGGAAAAAAGAGTAAAGCAAGCACCAGGGAAAAATAATACAATAATAATAGTTATACCCTGAACAGCATTTCCCCAAAATGAAATCAATGAGAACTGATGCAGCAAATACAGAAAAATGACTATAAAGACTTGAGGCAAACAGAGTCATACATATTGACAACACACAAACACAAACGCGCCAGCCAAGGACGGTATGCCCCAACAGTAGAAGGATAATACTCAGCTGCAGCTAGATTGTGTAGAGTTTGTTGTCCATATTGATTGTACGGGACGTGTTTCCAAAGTCTGCTTATAACAGGAACAAAAAATAAGTCCAAAATGCTGCATCAATCCATCATAAGTCCCTCAGAATAGAAGATTACATAAAGGCTGTAGTAGTAAACACTCAAACATGTTTCACACCCGTCTTGGTCTTCTTCCTGGATGGGTAAAATGTCAGTGGGAATATATTTTGTATTGCCTATTATGTTAGACTAAACTACTTTGTTGTCATTATTTAAACTTTATTTAGACACATTTAGTTTTTTTTCTTTTTGTAATACTGATAGTGTTTGATTAGTAGTCCTCTCTTTATATTTTTGATACTATCTTATATATTTTCATAGGCTGTCTTTAGTATTTTTATGTTTTAATTTAGTGTGTTCTTGTTGTTTTAATCAATAAATCTTGTTCATTTTTTTCTGAATGGCCGAGCACTGTTTCTTTTTAACCATCTTTATCTTATAGATTAGTTTAGGTGTTAATTTAGAGTGCTACATAAGGGGATTGTCTATGTTCTTTTCTGTGTGTCTTATATAGTTTTCACTATCCCCTAGCACCATCAGAGGTCCTATTTAATTTATATACTGATTTAATTGGGGTTATATATTTTTTTTACCCTTATAGTTAGTTTTATTAAAGGGCTTGAGTTAACCTTATTATTATGTGTTTGAGCACTTCTCCTTTTGTGTGTTCTATAATATATTATATTATAATTAAATATATATTACATATATACACACACATGATGAACCAATTACAATAAATGTAGAAGGGTTATCAAACCATACTGTACTACAATAACACTTCTCCATATATATATATAATATATATTATCTCTACATATATATATATAAATAATATATATTATTTATTATATATCTATATATTCTTCTGGATCTTTTTTTATTATATACTATATATCTCTATCTATATATAATATATTCATATATATATATATCATATATCTATATTTATTTACTTTCTGTATGTTACTTTATTTCTTAGATTTTTTATTTATTGTGGGGCTGCAGTGCGTGAATTTTTTTTATTGTGGGTAGCGGGGGTGTGGTGAAGGGGGTATTTGGCCCTCTGGTTGTGAGTTTAGCGGACTTGTGGGGGGGTTGCGGGTGCACTTAATACCTTAATAATGCAGTTAA
>WSYH01010145.1:0-23925 GCA_036426205.1 Ascaphus truei | reverse complement strand
AACCCTGATATAATGCCGCGCTCTCATTAAGTACAGTTACGTAAATCAATGAAACACGGTATATATTATAACAAGACACTGCGTGCCACAGTTAAAGAAAATATTATTACGGCGTATGAAACGTTACAGACCAGGTTAAAATGTGAGACAGCCTAGATTTTAGAACTTAAACTGGTGGTGATGTGAGAGGTCTCTCGGTAGGTTGTTCCATTTTTGGGTGCTACGGAAGGAGAAGGAGGAGGGCCGGATACTTTGTTGAGCCTTGGGACCATGGATAGTATTTTTGGAGTCTTGATACCAGGTGATAGGTGCTGTATTTGGTGGGGTGAGGAGCTTGTTTCAGGTAGCTGGGTAGCTTGCCCGAAAAGTATTTGATGGGTGAGACAGTAAGGTGAATTTGGCCTAGACTTAAGTGAGGCCATTGTCTCGTTTGATAGCATTTGCAGCCCTCTTTAGCGCTGACTTTCTTTCTTCCTTTTTAGGTGTGTGTGTCGTTTACGTTGCATCTGGAGAACAAAACGACAAATTGAATTGTAGAGGGTGTCAGGTTGCTAAGGTTGGTTTGAGGAGCGAGCTCCAATACTATGTCTCCAATAAACTTCCGCTTTATCCAGATCTGAGCGAGTCACCATAATTCATACCTTTTAACAAATCTTGATTGATTTCCCCCCTGAACCCTCACTGGATTCAGAGTGTGGGATTCAATTTTACCTCTTGTGTTCCATGTTAATAAAACAAACTCCCTATACCAGGAAACTCGTGCCTCCTTTTTACCTTTTCCTGCTCTGTGTTGAAGCAGGACGTCCTAGGGTTGGTCGCCAAGAACGTTTTCAGGTGGGGTCTGCGGAGCCCAGGCTTCTATGTTACGAGAATCTTCTTGATTCATAGATCATTTTTTTGTGGGGTAACTCATACTTGAGAACCCTGATACATAGCCACAAATTGTAAGGACTTTCTTTGGCTAACCCACTGAAACTAACTCTGAAGTCTCCCTGTTCAGCACCTCTGGAAGGGTAAAACACAACAAATGGCAGTTTTCTCTTTGCACACGTCACGTACATACACATGCCGGACCAAGAGGACCTCTTGGATCCAAAAACAGTGGTCAGGGTAACCAAGTGAGTTGCCCTTTCACCCGGTAATCCGCCCACCCAACCCCCCTTTCCCTTTCCCCTCCCGTGAGCCCTATCCTAAAAAGGGAACACACGTTGGCACCCCAGATCTTCCTCCCTTTGGCTCTGTGCTCCCACCACCTCGCAGGGCCGACAGAAAAAACCCAAAACTTTATTGTGCGTATATGCCGTCGAGACACGACACGGGCGGCATCACATCGGGCCCCCTGTACGGGGTAGACACCCCTCGCTGTCGACTGCGGGGGCAGAGGGAGTCCCGGCAGGCTTAGACTCCACGGAGCATAAGAATGAGAGCTGTGGCAGGCATAAGAGTGGAGCTCCTGACAGAGAAAGGCACGCGTTATTATAGATTATTGGAGGTGAGAGCTACTGTTGAGAGTGGAGAGGCATGCATGAGGGTGATACTGTGATCATTAACAGGACCTTCATATATGCTTAAAGAAATGTAAGTGGTTCCAGTCAGCTTGCTGACAGAGCCGGAATGGAATTTAAGTGCGTTTCCTCCTCTGGCTTTCAATAACTCGGACGCTGAAAACAGGATGGATACTGCCTTACAAACCAGGTACATATTGAGATGAGGTCCTGCGACTTTGGCAAAGAGATAAGAGCTATGAGAGATGGAATGGATGATCTGAAATCAAGGGAAAGAAGGCAGAATCCTGCAAATACGTCATATTTCTCTGAGACGGTTGTCTCCGGAGGCCCTGCAGCCATATCTTAAAGGCCCTTCCTCTCAATAGATCCCCAATTACAAGGCAACAAACTTGTGATGGAAAGCACGCTCACAGAGCCGTTGGGACCTAGATTTGACGATCCCAAAAGAAGAAGAGATGTGGTTCTGAGACTGTGTCATATACGACAATGAAAAGATCATACAGGGATGCAGAAATAGAGGCTCAATTAATTTTGAAAATGACTATATCAGTATTTTCCAGGACCTGTCCCGATTGACATTAGACCAACGAAGGGACTGTCTGTTAACATCGATACTTAGGAAAAAAGGGATTCCATACCAGATGGACCTTCCGTTCCACTTGTAGTCAACCAATGGGCAAAAGGTCTCCCCCGGGTGGATCCTGAGGAATCTGCTTCTTTTCTATCGGCTTATTAATCAGCTTCCAAAGACAGATCAGACCGTCAACGAGGGGTTTGGGTTGAGAATATGGAGGATGATCGATCGATTGAGCGTTGGAGCTGAACTGCCCCTGGAGAGATGAAAGGGTTAAGTCTAGCTGTTGTTCTGAAGAGATCGTTGGGTTTTTCTGAGTTCAAGCCTGAAGCAATTCCTCCTACCGTGATCTGGCGACACTGACGACGCAAAGAAATCCCTGTCAGAATTCCAAATGACTTCCTCCTTTCTCCTCCTCCTCCCCCCCGTTTCCCTACCTTTGTTTGTTCTTTATATTTATATAGGGATGGTTCTAGCTGTGGACCTGGGGCCTGCCACTCGTGGCCGAACCCTGATTTGTACAGAAAATATATTGGAATCTGGGAGAACGAGCAGACTATGGACCCGGATGGTGGTGTGAGTGGGCCTCGGCCCTTCGTTTATGATGTGACATTTGGGGGTTTGGGATGGTCATCACACTTCACCAAGGCACAGACACAAAGAACCACATGTTTGTGGAAGTACAGAGCAAACTCTGCCTGAAATTAATTCAATTCCATAAAGCTATAGTTGTATTATAGTAAGAAAAGCTACAATTGTTGATGTGATGCACAATAAGTAGGAATGGTGTGTAATTGTTTATGTCTCTATTAGATGACCAAGTTACGGTTGTAGGTCCGATCGCGGAGGTCGAGGAGGTGATAGGGATATGGGTGCGGGGAGCGGGATGAAGGCCTGCATGCCCGACGCAGCATGCGCCCCCATTGGGCCATATGCCCGCCAGGCAAGACTAAGTAGGGTCTGGCCGCAAAACTTGGATGAGTGCCTGGTTACCTCATCTTATTCATAATTTTGTTTTTAATTTATTGTTTTTGTTTTTCCCCAAGTTCCCAATGTGGTGATAGGTCACGAGAGCTTGGACACAGGCTGTAATTTACACCAAAACTATATATAAATATAATATACTCTGGGGTTTGAACTGGGACGAGACTTAGATATGATAAATATAATTTAATTCCTTGATAATGAACACAACAGTTATACAATACAGGCAAAATATAGACACTTACTTAAAGATTAGGGCAAGAAAGTCAGCAGGATCACAAACTGCCACCTCTCCCATAATTCTGTTGACATCTCAGAAGCAGGCAGGTCATAAAAGACAACAGGCCTGATGATTGCAGACATCAAGACATTTGCCTCAAGACCAAAATGAAGACCAAGGATAGATGGGGAAAAGCAGGTTATAAACTTTTTCTCTCTATCTGTAACATTAAAAACCTGTGATTGGTTTGCATTATCTCAGCAGTCTTGGATGGGGGACACCATTTTAGGACAGGCCCCCCTGTAGCTGGCACATGGCAGTAGAACTCTGGGGTCTCCTTTTGAGGCCCCCACATGTGCAATGGATGCAGGCCAGCTACCCCTCCGGATCTGGACAAGATAAAACCTGTGTTGGAAGGGCGTGATAAGTGGCACTTAAAAACTGCTATGGTATGCGCCTCCCCCATACTCACAGACAGGGAGGGTAATAAAAAACCTTTGAACAAAACTTAAGTTCTAGCCATTGGGACTAGGGCCATTTGTCATCCTGATAGCTTCAGAGCATTTCTTTGCTTTGTCCAACTGGAGACACAGTATTAACGGACTATTAACCTTGTGCTCCCGGATGGATTCTAGTGTGTGGGGGTGCAGAAATGAGGTACAATAACAGAGGGCCCAGGAAAATAACCTTTACAGTTTATAACAGGGGTGAAATCAAATTTCTGGACCTCAGTCCAGTTAACCCCTCGTCTCCCTGGTGGGGTCAGGGGTGGCCAAGGGGTGCAACCCCTTAATCCCGGGCCAAATCCCTCCATCGTCACAGATAGTACCCTTTTTTTTCTTTTTTTCCCCTTCCTGTTGTACCCCACAACCCACCAACCTATGCCGAACACAACGGTCATATAAGAAGAGATATGACACAGGGAATAGCCAGCCAAGTCCCATTGAATTAGTGTCCCTGATGTTAAGGGCCTAAATAGTAACGGTAAACCTTTTTGGCCCTAAAAGAATTAAGAAAACTGAAAGCAGATATTGTCTTCTGCAGAGACAAACATTCGATACTCACAAACCCCCAAACCTTTTAGCAGGACATACCCCATTGCATTTATTTGTCTTTAACCAGTAAAAAAGGGGGGGTGCGATTTTGAATAAACAGGAATATCCCTTCCAGACACTGGAGGTCAAGTGAGACCAGGGAGGGCGGCCACTAGGTGGGTCCATGGTCTTCTCTCAGGCAACAGCATTACACTAGTAAATACATTTTCAAGGGAATATTGGAATCAATGGGGGAGAATCAAGAACAGTTATATATTGTAGGGGGGGATTTTAATATGGGCCCAGACCCGGATGTGGATAAATCCACATATTTAGGACATTCACACACCAGAATATGAACAGTTGGTAGCAAAGAAATGTGACTGCTAATTCAAGAATTTGGTCTATGGACGCCTGGCGCTGCTCAAATAAAGGGCAGAGATATTATTTCCTTCTATTCGCCCCACATAATCGTATTCCGAATCGATAATTATTTTGTATCTCCAAATATTCTGAAGTACTGGTCCATTCCATAAAGGGCCTATACATGGTCGGACCACACACCGTGGCGCTACTCTGTTTGATGCCCATTCGCTAGATTCAGTCATTTCATTGGAGGATGAATGATTCTTTACTTATTATCCAGACATTAGCGCACAAATGGGAGGACTCACTAAAAACTATTTTCGGCCTAACAATGTGGAGTCTGTAGAATCAACAGCGAGTCTGTGGGAGCAATAAGGCCTACAATTAGAGGACTTTATTTCAATAGCATCACACAGAAAAGAGATAAAAATGGAGAGACAAAAATTTAACGGAAAAAATTATAAAGTTAGAAAGCTCACATAAAGAAAAAACCCTGTTGAGGAAAGTAATAAAAATATTGAACAAGCAGGGAGGAATTTAAGAGTTACAACTGGAGGTGTAAGAAGGCCCTTAAGTGGACTAGGTTTGCATACATACTATTACAATGGAGATAAGGCAGATCGTCTATACGCAAACAAACTTATAAGGGTCAAGCGAGGGCCTCTTCCCCGCTATTGACTATAAGAAGGAGGAAGTGACCTACAATCCTTCAAGGATCGCAAAGGAATTTGCTAAATTTTATACGGAACTTTACGATCTAGACATTCAACCCCGGATGCAAAATCTGGGTTTAACCAGATTGAGGATTATCTGAGAGATTGTGCCCTCCCGAAATTGACGGAGGAAGATCTTTAAGATCTAAATGCAAAAATAAACTCCGGTAGAATGGGAAAAGTGGTCGGTTCTTGAAACCATCAAAAGTATGGCGCCAGATAGTTTCTCAAATCTTTATATAAAAATGTTATAGGAATTTTAGGACCTTGTCTGTTGGTCTATTTAATGATTTTCTCAGTGGAAAACAAATTCTCCACAGATGACGAAGGCAATTAGTGGTAATCCTGAGAGGGGAAAGAATCCTTTATGTTGTGGTCATAAGCCAATCTCAATGCTTAACATAGGATTTGAAAATTACTAGTAACATTTAGCCAACAAACATGAATCTAATACCACAGATGAATTCACTTGAACAGGTAAATTTGGCCCAGGTGTGTCAGACAACACAAGAAAAATTATTAATGTTATTGATCAATACACAAATCCAAACTGAAAGCTATTCTGCTGAGTCTATGATGTGGAGAAAGCATTTGATAGGGTAAGGTGGGATTTCAGATAAGACACTAAGAGCAGTGATTCCCACCTTTTTTGTTGGAGGAACCTTGAAGTATTTTGAAAAATTCGCGGAACCCTATCTGGCGACACATATTGGTTCGACAGGGGTCCAAAAATCTCTCCCACCTAGCACCACATTAGCGTATTTCACACCTTACACTCCACACAACTATTCACATCTCCCCCCTCTGTTTCACTTCTTACTTTAACCCACTCCTGCCTCGCATGTATTTATCCCTGCGTCTCACTCTTACTCTCTCTCTTTCTCATCACTCCACCTTCCCCCTCCTCTCACTGCCCCTACTTCCGTCATTCTACCCCACTCTACTCACAATCCCCCCTACAATACATACCAAAAACCCCACCCCCACATACATATTCCCCCACCCCCACCACTACACTACATACATAAAAAATCCCCCGCCCACGCCAATAGATATTAAACTGTTAAAGTGAGATGGGCGAACTGCTCCAAGGAAAACAGATTCGGGCTGCACGGGTAAAAACATCATCCTCATCTCCCCTCACTCAATCAAATATGTCTCGTTATATTGTCAAAGAAGGGGGGTTAGATGGTGGTGATGTGGCTGGTGATGGTGGTCATTGGGCTCGTAGTAGCAGCAAGAAAGGTTACTGAGTGTTTGTGGAACTACAGAGAAAAGACTTCAAAACACAGCAGAAGTTGTACTGCCACCAGCCAAGCTTTCTATCATGGCAAGTAATCAAAAATTGATCACCTCCTCATTCCCAGGTGAGGACAACAAGTCATCACATTAGGGTGAATAGGTTGTAAAAAAGAACTACAAGTACGGCACTACTTGATATGGCTTAGAGAGATTAGCCTTTTCATGCCATATTAAGCCCGTGTGTTATTAATAATACATGCTAGTGTGAGCGAGAGGGGAAGATGATAGAAACAAATACTGTTCACGGTGCAAACTGATATTGTGATAGAGTGCAATTAAAGAAATATGGAATGGTTGATACCAGCACTACAAATGAATGTGTATATTCTCCGTTGAATATTCCTCCTCCTGGGCTGGGGCATCATGAATCAGACCTCCATTGTTGAATACATGTAGGAAGAAACAGATACAAAATACTGGTGCAATAACGTTTTACTCCAGGCAACAAACACAAAGAGGATACAGTAAAACTCACAACCTTCCCAAAGGTAGCATGCAGGGAGCCAACTTGGGGGCCTCATCCAACCCTACTCCGGTCTCTTCAGGTGCTCGCCCTTCCATCCATGTGTGCATCCGAACAACGTTTTCTCTCCATCCGCTCATCACCACCGCAGAAGCTCTGGGACCTCTGAAGTCAACAAACTGAATGCCGAAGGGTGTATACGGTGGCCTCCAAGTCCAAAAAGCCCAATGCATTTCGCCAGTCTGTTGGTTTCTTCTGGGGTTATTCTGGGACTCCGGAGGTGCAGAGTTTATATATCTTACTGTTTAATTACTATGAATATTTTCAGGAATTCAGTTAAGCATACATGTAGAACGGCCCCCAAAGTATTAATGGTTAGATCTCTAGTAATACATAATGGGAAGTAGTGCTTCAGATATAAAAAGTAAAAAATGACATGGAACTGCAAGTGTTTAATCTGATGGGCCATTAGTTTGGCTGCAGAAATCTCCACAGAATGTTGCAGCATACTGGAGATGCCCCAGATTTCTCCTCTGGCTGGCTGCATTCTTCTGGTTCCATTTGTGTATCGTATTTTGGTAAAACCGTGTGAAAAATGTGCCGATCGGATTATGGCAGGTTTGTCCTTTAATTTCTAAAGCCATAAACACTTTTGGCTTCACGTTGGGCTAAAATGGTGACAACAAATTTTCACAGGTTAAAGCCTAAATCTTAAGGTCATTTTAGGTAAAGATTGACAATAGGCTTAAGGGCAGTGTCTGATTATGAATACATCTTACTTACCTCTCTAAAATATGCATTGGGATCAATCATTTTGAAAGTCACAATGCATTTTCCCCAATTTTCTTATTTCTGCCTTTTACTTCCTTGATGTGTGCTTTGCAAGTTGTTACTACAGTATGAACATTACAATTTTCATACTGCCGATTTTCATGTTGGTTGTAAAGAAAGAGATTATATATTTTATGGGACCATACACATTCCTGTAACCTGGATATATTTGCATATCCAGTTTTACTGTCATTTGCAGCTTATCTATGCATTATGATGGGAATTAGAAATGCGGTCACTTTTATTAATCTATTTATCAAATGTTTATACCAGGAAGTAATAACATTGAGAGTTAGTTCTCTTTTAAGTATGTCCTTGGCAAAGAGTTATGATAACAATAAAATGTTTACATTAAATGAAACGTGTGTTATACAGTCAATTCACAGGCATTTATGGACAGGTTAGAGTTGGAAAATTAGGTAGAGGGGAATAAAAAGCAGGGAGTTTCAGATTGAATGAGAGCAGCTTTAACCTAACCAAATGGCTCACACCCTTTAGCTGCCCGTTTTCTGAGCCAAAGGCTTTCCATCTGTGTCAAATGGGGGGCGGGGAGGGGGGAAACATATAAATAAACAATTTTTGCTATTGAGTTTTTTCTGTAACATTATATTTATTTACATGATGCAAGTCATTTAACAATTGGACATGCTATACTTACATTAAACAAATCTATTTTTGTAATGGAAATCACCAGATTTTTTCCATTTTGAAGGTGTTTTATGAATGACCTTGATTCAGCTACTTGGAGTGGATATAAATTGTGACCGATAAAATTACTTGCTAAAGTCTTTGGTGCAAGACATCAGAAAGTGACCTACAAAGCAGTGAGTAGAAACTTCTCGCTTCATTCACAATCAGGATGCTTAGGGAGTTTCATATCAGAGGACTTACACTGTATATTAATCAATCTAATGGATATGGTGTAAAAACACAATAGAAATCTTTAAACCTGGTATATAATCACCCGAAAACATTAAGTAATGACGTATAGATGGTTGCAAAGTGTATTAATCATTAGGGACCCCATCTCGTTCTCGATATGAAGTCAAGACACATAAAATGGGAGGGTGTAGTGGTGCTCTATTCATATGCCAGTGGATGATTATGTTGGGGTCCAGAAATCTTCAATATCAATGTGGATCCAGATGGATCCATATTCACACTTGCAATATCGATCATCGAAACAATGGAGCGGTGGGAATCCATAGTAACTGAAAATTTGTTCACAATTATTAAGAATGGCATGATATGTACTGTATTGTCATCTGTTTAAAACAGTTCTCTTAAATAAATAACTGTATACCAGCTCTGAGGGCTCTTCTGACCCAAAACTTTGCCACACTATTTTGCATTGCAATTACCTATAAAAAGATATACTGTATGAAAAAGTTGTATAAAACAAAATAATCAAATATATGAAATGTATAAAGTTTACAGTTTTAAACCTACATTTCAAACCATGGTGACCAAGAATTGTGGTGTTAGTAAGATATATTGAATTACCTTTGGGCTCAAAGACTGAATTATTATTTTTTTTATGGCCAAAGGTTTAATATTTTTTATTCGATTCTAACGTTAAAAGTGCAAGCTGACAACTGTGCCCAGTTTAAATTTGTACTTAATGTGAATTATTTTGTATGTATAAAACTACACGCGAAGAAAACATGCTTATTCTGTCCTACTAATTTATTTACACATTCTATTTGCCTAACTATAAGTCTATGTTATTTATAGTTTATTAGTTACTGTCATACACGCAATGTGGGTTAAAGTAAATCCTTGTAATACTAAGAAGCATGTTTACATCTGAAGCTATTAAACTCTTTTATTAGTCATAACTGTTTCCAGCAGATTCTGTTCAGCAATAAAGACAGAACAAAGTTAAATAAACCTGTCTTTTTTACATAACACGGAAATGGTTTACCTAAAGTCTACAATGTGGAAGTTGCTGTTAGTACTGTCTATTATAGTCAAAACAGAAGGCCGCGCAACATACAAACATGGCACATCATATAGTACAATACTTCAGTGCTTACTGTCTATTACAGTATTTCCTCTCTAGAATTGACCCTCGTCATCAAAGGAGCAGGGAATGGAGACATGCAGGTGCCATTATACTGTAAGGGCTGGAGCGGGGAAGACTTCACCTTGCACTGATGGACAAGAGAAGAACTTAGGCAGGATACATTATAAAAAAGGGAAGTGGAAGCCACGGAGACGTTTAGGTGTTATATATGTAGCGGTCATGTAAAATGCCTACAGTCATCTCTCCTGCTGGCAGCAAGGCCTGGTAAGTGTGGGCATGCCAGCAGTAATCATGGAGGTTTTCCCTCACACCCTGGTGAGGTGTCCTGTGTAGCTATGGGAGTGGTCACAGACTCTGACTCCCTGGTTGGTGATGTCAGAGTTGTGTCAGCCCCCAGAGTACATAAGACACAGCACTGTAACTAACAGTTAGTTCTTGCAAGGTTCAGGAATGTTAGAGGAGTAGTGAGAAAGGAGTTCAAGTTCTGCAGAGTGTTAGTTATGTTATAGTAACTCCAGAGGAGACTGTGTCCAGGGACCTGGCACAGGGCAGTGAATCCCTAATCTAGGAGACATACCTACCAAAGGGAAGCGGCTGGAAAATGATTGGCTAAGTACACCCCATTGTGGAGGGCAGCCATGCCACCAGTACAATAAAGATGGAGCTGATCAGAAAGACCCCTGTGTGTGAGAGTATGATTACACAGGAGGTTGCACCACCGAGGAGTTCCTCACCAGGACCATCCCCATGCGAACGCAGGGACCCTGATGAGGTGGAGGCGCTGCACTGGAACTAGGTAGGACTCAGCACACTACCTCAGCTGCCTGTCTGGACGGGTTCTCCCCACACACCATCATGCGGGAGACTCAGGAGTCCTGTAGGCAACAGGTGCACCACCAGACACTATCACACTGTAATGGGGACCGGTTAGACCACAGGGGCCAATGTGAGATTGGGTGGGTCAGGCCGGGCCAGAAATACCGTTACATTTGGAGGCGAGCTGCTGAGATCAGATCTGTCAACAGGACAGGCTCTAGCTAGGCACACTGGGAAACAGGGATAGAGTCTGCTGCCACTCTGTGCTGCGTAGGGACGGACCTAGGGGTGGTCAGGGGCTGACGGGATATTGTCAGTTCGCAGGGACAACCTAGGGGCCTGAAAGGAGTGAGGGGTTTGGAGCCGGGCTATAGCTGACCGAGTCACCTTGAGGCAGTGCTAGTTGGTAGGATGCCAGAAGGGATAGCCTGTTAACTTGGTCAGGAATCCTGGAGAGGGTCTGCGCTAGGCTGACCAAGAGAGGTAGACGCCCCAAGTACTGCATGGCAGAGCCAGGGTACCTAGCCCATTCCAGACACTCACCGTAGGGAGCACAGACTGGGAGGAAGGAGTCACAGCAGACACTGAGAGAGTGAGCCTAGCCTGAGGTAGTGCAACACTGGGTCACACCTAGATAAGGTACACATGTGGTGGTGCATCTGAAGCTAATATTTATTGTGCCGGTGTGGTGGCTGCCCCGCAGAGCGGAGCCCCATGTATGATAATTGGTACGAGAGTGAGACAACCCAAAGAATGGAGGATCCGCGTGGTGCGGATAACACAAAATGGCGACCAGAGGCTGATGGGGAGGGCACCCGTGGCGTGCACCCCACTGAAGAGCAAACAGTCGCCGAGTTATCGTTAACCAGTCTGCTCTGGAGCGGAGCGAAGGCTGTGGCTGCCCCGTTTTTATCCTGTCTGGGACAGCGAGGGGCCACCCTTGAAGAGTGTGAGGAAATTGTAATAATTGGGGGAGAACCCCGCGAGGAGAGCAAACAAAATGACTTTTTGGGCTTAAAAGCCAACCAAAATGGCGGTTCCCGCTTGCTAGGGAAACCGCATGGGCCAGTCACAGAAAATGTGGCTGATACAGGACTTGCTAAGAGCTGGCCGGGAATGGCGCGAACAGCAGAGCCCCGCCCTGATGGGGGGCATGGCGCGAAAGCCTTGGCTGCGCCTGCATGGACAGTGACTCACTCAGCCCCCGTGCTGAGTCAACCGCTTAGTCTATGGGACCCTCCCCTGATTTCTACCAGGGGGAGTGAATTTCAACTATGGCCTGTGGGAATGCACCCACTGGGCCCAGGGACTGATATCCAGACGGCGCCACTACAAAAGGTAGTTCCGGCCATGGAAGAGCCGTGCAAAAAGGAGGGTTATATTGCACAAAGGGCGGCTGCAAGGAAGAGGCGGGAACTGGCCGCGGGAAAAGACCCCCACCCTTGTGGGGAAATTGGCGCGAAAACGCTAACCGCGCCCACCAGGACTGAGAAAGGTGCGGCCTTAATTAAGGGGCATGATATTCCCCTGTGGGACCCGCCCATAATTGCAACCCCTGGGGGCGGGTTCCAGCTCTGTCAGAAAAGGGAGGAGCCGAAGCAGGGAGTGGCGGATCCAGCAACTTCCACCAGTCAGTTGCGAGGAACCACTGAGAAGAAGAGACCTGTACAGGAAATGGCTCCTGTGCAAAGAATGGCCTGCTCCTCCACTGTGGGCACGATGGTCTCCACCCAGCCCTACTCAGTACCCGGCGGGTTGCTAGTAGTGAGGGTGGCCAACACCGAGACGGTGGTCGGGCTCTGCCTACAATGTGGGCTGCCCGGAGGCACGGTCAACACGGTGGCACGTTGCCCTCATTGCGGGACTTTATACCTGTGGCCTATGCCCACATTTATTCCAATCCAGCCTGCTGACCCCCCGGTGGACATGGCAAGGCGCTCCGCCGAGTCCCCGGGCGCGCTATGGATCAACCGCGCGAGTCCCGGAGACAAGGGACTGGAGCCGGTCAAGTCGGCTGGGTCAGTGGCGATCGAGGCGGTTGAATCACCCCCCGCAATCGGGGAAAAGAGACTTTCACTCTGCTTGGAGACCCCTAAGTCAGGGAAAGGGGATTACTCGGACGAGGACCTCCGTGAGCTGGCGGTGTTAAAAGCAGAGCCAAAAAGGCAGACCGGAAGGACGACACCCCGTGGGGTGAGTGGTGGCCTTGAGAACAGGGCGTCTCCCGCAGATCGGCGAGCCGACAGACGAAGTCCCGCCATCCCAGGACCGGATCTAGGAGACGGGAGAGAGACGCCTACACCCCTGCGGATGGGTAAGCCAAGCAGCCCTATCACTTACTTGGTTGCAGCAGGCGGCGAAGCGCTGGAAGGGCCGCGCCAGGCCCCGAGCGCACGTGGAGTGACGGCATCACTTCCGGTGGCGACGGCGGAGCAACCGGATGTCGTCGTAGAAGAAGAGATCCCGCATGGGGGTCCCACGCGAGAGGGCGACGCTTCCGGTTCCGGGGAAGACATCGCTTCCGGTGGTGACGGCGGAACCCATGGGGAAGATGCGGCGACGCTTCGGCGATTGGGGGAAGGTCCCCAATCACCTCAATGGCTCAGAAGCTGGACGGGCGATCTGAGGACTGAGGAGGGTGAAGTATCATCCTTTGAAATATCCACGGACAGCCGGGAACGGGTCGCAGCCCCGTGGCAATCGCTACCCCGTCCGTATGCCCAACCCCATGCCCTAGCTAAAGCCCCTACCCCTATCACACGGTCCCCGGGTTCCCCGCCTAATTTGGGATCTGTGGACTTATCACCAGGGGGGGAAGAAAGACGGACTGGGGAAAGACAGCGCAGTGGCGCTACGGAAGGTATCTCCAGGGGAGGGGGAGAGTTGGGCAAGGCCGCGGTAGGCCGGTGGTTACCCCCTGCAGTTCCGGCGCCGGTGAAAAAGGCCCCGGGATCTTCTAGGTGGTCTGTACCGCGATCTGAGCGGTCGTCGGGGGTATATTCCCTTGAGGATGATAGGGAGTCAGGGAGGTCAAGTAGATTCCGGGAGAACCGTTGGTGGGCCCCACTATTTGAAGGGTACTCGGCCTGGATGGACCGTACTCGGTTCCTCATCCGATGAGAGGATGTAGTGGACTATTGGTGGGCGGTGGGAGAGTTCACCCCAGAACAGCGGGACAGGGAACTGCAGGAGCGCTGGCTTCAAATAGAGCATAGGGAGATAGAACCTATGGGTCCCAGCATCTTGTCAGACCCAGTGGATCCTGACGAACCCCTATCATGGGTGCTACCAGGGAGGGCAGGTAAGGCTGACCTGACTAGGATCAGTCGGGCCTGAAAGGACATATGGCTCGTTACAAGTCATCCCACGGGTTGGAGTACCCGTATGTCCCTGAGCCACTAATGGATGAAATAGAGGAGAATAGGGATAGGTGGCTCAGGGAAAACTATTGAGATGCACTTAGTCAGTAAGGGGAATGATGTGGTGGGGGAAGAAGGCGAGGAGCGGATAGAGCACCTAATCCGCATATGGCAATTGGGAGAAAATCCACACAAACACAAGGAACAATAGGCCCGAGAGGGGATTACCACGGCATTACTCAGTTTACCGTTCTAGAGATATGGGGGCGTAGGAAGGAAAGAAGCCGAACCCCTATACTATTTTAGGTGGTACTGCGCATTACGCGGGGTCCGTGGCTGTGGTGGGGCGGGCTGGCGGATGACTGTATCATGTATACTGGATTTGAATCGTGTGATGTTTGATTATGTTTCTGTTACAGTGCTTCCTGGAAAGAGGTTATACAAATTTAGGTCCCAGCGAATACGATGGGATTCACCAGGGGAGAGAATGTAGCGGTATGTAAATGCCTACAGTCATCTCCATGCTGGCAGCAAGGCCTGGTAAGTGTGGGCATGCCAGCAGTAATCAAGGAGGTTTTCCCCAACCCTGGTGAGGTGTCCTGTGTAGCTATGGGAGTGGTCCAAAGACTCTGACTCCCTGGTTGTGATGTCAGATTGTGTGTCAGCCCCCAGAGTACATAAGACACAGCACTGTAACAACAGTTGTTCTTGCAAGGTTCAGGAATGTTAGAGGAGTAGTGAGAAAGGAGTTCAGTTCTGCAGAGTGTTAGTTATGTATAGTAACTCCAGAGGAGACTGTGTCCAGGGACCTGCACAGGGCAGTGAATCATAATCTAGGAGAATACCTACCAAAGGGAAGCGGCTGGAAAATGATGGCTAAGTACACCCCATTGTGGAGGGCGCAGCCATGCCCACCAGTACAATAAAGATGGAGCTGATCAGAAGAACCCCTGTGTGTGAGAGTATGATTACACAGGAGGTTGCACCACCAGAGAGTTCCTCACCAGGACCATCCCCATGCGGACGCAGGGACCCTGATGAGGTGGAGGCGCTGCACTGGAACTAGGTGAGACTCAACACACTACCTCCGCTGCCTGTCTGGACGGGTCCTCCCCACACACCATCATGCGGGAGACTCAGGAGTCCTGTGGCCAACAGGTGCACCACCAGACACTACCACACTGTAATGGGGGCCGGTTAGACCACAGGGGCCAATGTGAGATTGGGTGGGTCAGGCCGGGCCAGAAACACCGTTACATATATATATGTATATATAAAATTATTTATAAAGCGCCATACATGTACATAGTGCTTCACAGCAGTAATACACATGACATAATAATATAACAAAGAATGAGAACAAATGCGTCAAGACATAAAATAACATTAGGAAAAGGAGTCCCTGCCACAAAGTGCTCACATTCTAGGTGGAATGTAGGGAGAACACAGAGACAGTAAGAGGGTGTTCTTGTTCTGTAAGTGCATCTGCAAGGGGTCAAGGTTAGTGCATATGAGATGTAAGGTAAAAGCCCAACAGAGATATTCTATGCTTCATTAAAGAGGTGTGTTGAGGGGAGGGCATTCCAGGAGTGTGGATATAAAAGGGTAGACATATGGGTAACATTTTGGGTCACAAAAATTTACTGTATGTGACACAAACTGCAAGACATTTGCATGTCGCTAACCTCTAGTGTAACTGAGTGCCCTTACAATCACTTATACTTCTTATGCAAGAACCAACCCCAATTTGAAATGACAATTTGGCAAAATCACATGTTAACTATCCCTTCATTCTATTGGACCACTTTTCAGATTTTTTCACTACAGTATTTTTCCTTCTCCTCTACTGCTTGTCATCATGTCTTTCCATTCATGAACTGCTGAAGGTTAAGGAATATTGCGGAGATAAGACCCAGTCACTAAAATCATACTGCCAATTCCATAATAGATGGCACTTTTATGGTTGAACTTTTCCATTTGCCATTCAAAGTACATTGCATGCAAGTTTAAATATTCTACCAAGTATTTTTGTAAATAAACAAAGTATTTTTATTTGAAATCTCATCTGAGTGATTTTAAATGTATGAATGATTGCAAAACGAGGTAAAAATACAGCACTAAATGTATTAATTTATCTTTTAATCAAGTCTTTGCCGCTTTCCAAACTTTTAGTGATTGGAATTGCAGCAATACACATATTTTAACGTTCCTATGCAAATCTTTAATATTTCACAATGATTGATGAAATAAAATATGCTTTCAAGTTCCACTCTATCAATCTAGAGAGTTTGCCACACATATTTAGTGAAAGTAAAGTCATCTATTAATTAAAAACTTGTAATGAGTGAATGTAATCAAACAAATATATATGTTTTTAGACCCACCTCTTGGTCGCATGGCTCAAATTCTCACATATTAACCTATGATGTAAAGCTGGGTAGTGGGCACACCAAAAAAATGGATTAATGATGCATTTTTCATCAATATTTGCAGTATTTGATTGCTGATTAACTGAATGTATAAATAGAAAAAAGTGTAACAACTTTTGTTTTTGCAATATTTTCTCATTTAAGGTAAAAGAAAGGCTAACAAAAAAATGTATTCATGTATACTTTAATTCAGGGGTTCCCAGCTCCACTCCTCAAGCCCCCCAACAGTTCAGGTTTTAAGAGTATCTCTGCTTCAGCACAGGTGGCTCAATCAGCGGCTTAAAACCAGACTTGATTGGGGGTCCTGAGGACTGGAGTTGAGAACCTCTGCATTCATTCATTATAAACGATGAAATTATTATTTCAGGTGCTGCTAATTGTTATCATCACCATGAATTAAGGGGGTTACATTCTAGTCTGGGTTAAACCATGGCCAGTGCAACCAGTAGGCGACCTAGGGTGACACATGTTGGGGGGCAGCAGTGGAGGCTGAGAACAGAGCAGGCTGCTTTCCTCTGCCTCTCCACTGCATCTGGAACTGCTATTCAAGTCATTGGGTGTTATACATAAAACGTATGGGAAGTGGGGGTGCAAAAATGGAGGGTGAGGGGTGGTGTAAAAACAGATGGGGGTGACAAAACTTAGGGGGATTGTGGAAAGCAAAAATGGAGGTGGGGTGCAAAAACAGAAGGGTAGGAGTGCAATCATGGAGGGGGTGTAAAAATAGATCAGGAGGGCGGTGTTATAACTGAGGAGGAGGGTATAAAACAGGGGGGTGTAAAAATCTAGAGGGAGGAGTAAAGTTTAAAAATGGAGGAGGAGGGGGTTGTAACATGAAGTAAGAAGGGGTGGGAGAGTGGTGAGAGGAGAGAGAGTGGGGTGGGGTGAGAGAGGAAGGTGGGAAGTAAAAGAGGGGAGGGGATAGAGAGGGTGTGGCATGAAAGAGAAGTGGGGGGAAAGAGGGTTGGGGAAGAGAGAGGGGCTGAGGAGAGAGACAGAGGGTTGGGGGGAAAGAGAGGGTGGGAGAGAGAGAATGGAGAGGGGGATAGAGAAAGTATTGTGTCAGGCAAGTCCAACCAACATACAAAAGATTTCAGGAAAACTATTTTTTGTGGGAGGTAGGCAGGCGCACAGCTGAATGGTCGCCTAGGGTGCCAAGTGTATCATCCCTGGGTTAAGCACTTGAGGACATGATGTGCTTTACTACAAATTATTTTGTGCTTATCTTTTATAATTTTGGATTCCTGAACCCATTTTTCACACACTTTTGGAATTTAATTTCATAAAAAAAAGGATGTAATTACGATTTCAACTTGAAATCTTATTTCTCTTCTACTTATATCTTTTTTTACCTAATTCCCTTCACTGCCTATAATTGCAGGTTTGCAAATACAAGAAATACTGTAGCTGAACCACTTTTTTTCAATTATTTCAAATGGTACAGCACTCAGTAGGGTTAGTCTTTCTTTGGAGCTAAACTGGTTCAATACATTGGAAAAAGTGCGCCAGAGAAATTAAAGTAAAATATTTTTATTTTCAGTTTGCACTTAAAAAAAGGTTCATACATACCCCTAAAAATTGTACAGTATTGACATTGGGTTGAAATAATTCATACAGTACCATAGATTAATTAATTGAAAAGCAAACATATTGTCATCAGCTACATTAAATTAAAATATAGAAGTACAGTAGGTCTTATTTAAAAAGCAAGTTGTGTTAATCAACTTTAAACTTTATTCTTAGCGCATATGGCAAATACATTGCACAAAACAAAATGAATACCAATGAGCCACTGACTTTTTGAACTCTTGGAATGAAAAATCTTTTTGACCCCAAGATCTATCACTATATTTCACTCTGTCATGTCATGAAGCTAGGAGATTTTTCAGGCACATCTTCACTGACCTAGAAACTAGACTTTCACTTTCTAAACTGTGGCCTTATTCCCACACTATATATTACATTTTTTAACATATACATTACTTTCTATATAATAATAATAATAATAATAATAATAATAATAATAATAATAAGTCAATTTTTTGTGCATTATTAATTTATTTAGCTCACATATACTTGCATACACATAATTAAAAAGAGTGGTATTTTTATTTGCTATAGGCTTTACGGTGGAGGTTTTTTGTCCCCTTTTTCACTCACCATAACTTATCTAAATGTGGTGAAACCTACCCAGCCTTAAAATTGCAAAGCCAGTACAAACAGACTCACATTGATGAGATCCAAAAGGTCGAAACAGCTGTCTGTGAGTAGGTTTACTGGCTATGCATCAAAACCCAGTCTATGCTGAAAGCTGTACAAAAAATACACTTGATGGCGCTCTAACACTATATCAACCTTTACACCGTGCAAGTGAACATATAGTGACAAATAAATCAAAATAACCCGTGCAAAAAGGTGGTAAATAAAACACTCAAACCCTTGGAGGACTGTTTCAAGGTCCAAACAGAAGCATAAAAGGAAAAACCAGGGGAGCGAAAATACCCAGAAAAAAATATATAAAACTACCATAGTGCAGTTATGTTAAAACAAAACACAGTAGTAAAAAACTCTCAATTTAGCAAATGAGACACACTAGACAATGTCAGCAAATGTCCAACATAAAATATCCAGATAGCAAAAGTTGCAAAAACAGGAGCAAAAATAGGAGGTAGTGTGAATATCAAGAGAAACACAGAGCCCAGATAAAATACCAAAGCGATTTATCCAACACTGGTAAAAATGAAGGCTTACAGGATTCCAAATTGGTCACAGCATGGGTATAGGGGTAAAGATGGTAGCTGAGTCGCGTTCTCGGGATCCCGTCACACCGCCGCTGCGTCCACTGGTCTCCGTCCTGCACCTCTGCTTGGGAGCCGCTACGTCACTTCCGGTTCCTCCGCCGATCGAAGTAGACATCACAGGACCTTCAAGCAGACTTTCTCCCTCCAGATAACACACACACTGAGGGTAGAGCGTGACCCTCAGTGTGTGTTATCTGGAGGGAGAAAGTCTGCTTTAAGGTCCTGTGACGTCTACTTCGATCGGCGGAGGAACCGGAAGTGACGTAGCGGCTCCCAAGCAGAGGTGAGGACGGAGACCAGTGGACGCAGCGGCGGTGTGACCCCTTTCTACTGTTTCACATTGATATGCGTGGGGCGGGGCAGGGCAGGCAAAAGGTACAGTATTTTAATTCAGTAATGCTTTGAGATGGATGATTATATGTTACAAGGCAAGGAAAAGTTTACCTTGATGCACGTTTGCTGCAGTGGTGCAGTGGTGCAGTGGGGCCGTGGTCCATCCCACTATGACGAGTGCATCCCTCAACTCCTCATTAATATTGACTGAAATACAGTACTTATGTAGAAATCTGTAAACGGATTTGGTACCCCCTAATGTGATATTCCCTGGTGTATGGGCATCACATGGGGTGCATTGAGAATGGGGATTCAGCTGATTCAGTGAGCTTTTTCTGGTAATCTGGGTGTAGCTCTGATTTTTTGTTTTATCTTCTAAAGATTTATTTCCTTTCCTGCGTCCTTTTCCCTTTTTACTGGAGTTATCCTGTGACTCCAGAACCACCCTCTGAAGTTGGTTCACTTAACAACTAAAACCAATGTGTATAACACAAAATGTGTGTGATATGTCGTTTAGTATTCATTTTATACTTATGTAGGGGTGTTCTGGTTTCCCCTCTGTTACCTCTGCTTCAGGACGCAATAACAGGGGGGTGCTGTGAGGGAGCGTCCGGAGGTTCCGTGGTGGCTCGATAGCACAGGACGCCGCCATGTTGTAATGGGCATATGCGCAATACTCATGCGCAACCGGAGGCACGGAGAGAGAGTCGTATGCGCATGTGTAAGCGCGCGAATGGCTGGCCAATGAAGGAGGGCTTGAGTAAAAACTACAATCCCCATGAGCTCAGCAGAGCCATATGACACCAGGGAACGAATAGGAGTGAAGAGTTTGCTGGCAGGCAGGAAAGGGAAGGCGGGGGAGAGACCACGCTAGCAGAGGGCGCCGGGAGAAGCAAGGAGAGAGGTTGTGTGTGATGCATGCGGCGGTCAGTCAGCACCAACGCACTGCAGTAGGCCACGATCTCCCCTACCAGGACCAGTTTTTGCGCGCACTTTTTCCATGTTTATTCCTCACAATTTTGCTTTGTGGTGCTCGCCACGGGCAACGCCCCTAGCTAGCGTGCGACGAGCAACTTTTGCTACTTCATTCTTACTGGTATTGTATTTGAGACTAGATAGATGTTTGTGATTCACTCCCGCCACGTTCGACATTTTGTGGTGCCGATTACAGTGGTTGGGCTTTCAAGTCTTTTGTTCCACGAGATAATCGTTTCCACAAACTCCTGAGAGATACCTCTGTTCCCCTCCCGGAACTAAGCTGGCTTTTTCGTCGACTTAGTGCGGCAGTCCATTCGTTGCTCTATGAACTTTCTTTTTCTTGTAGCTCCCTCCTTTCTCGGTGAAACGCCGACTCTTTCTGCAGGAGTGATGTTGCAACAGGTATCGGCAGAATAAAGTGCCACTACAACATTCCTGACTGCCATCTCTTAACCGGCGACCCCCTCAATCACCGAATGTGGGCGTTGACTTCTTGGGTTCGTAGTGTTGGGGTACACGGGTGTTGCAGGGAACATAATTTCCTAGTGGGATCCATTGAACGATCTATACGACACCGGAGAAAACGGTTTGTGAAGGGTGCGCGCACAGATTCGTTCCTTTTCAAATACTTCAAGCGTATTACTCGTACCCTGTCTATATTAGGTATTCAGTCTCTCCGTACAGTATCATTACATACTTTATGTTTAGTGCCCAACCGCTTTGTCTCATTCCTATTCACTTCCATTTCTAGAAATCTAATCCCTACCACCAGCTCTAATAACTTCCCTTTCTCTCTCCCCCCCGTGTGTTTGGTCTTTTCTTTCTTCTCTCGGCCCCCGGTGCCGCTTTTTGCCGCAGGCTGGGGACAATCGTGCAGTTCTTTACCCTCAAATGTCGGAGCACCTCCTGTGGAAACTGCTCGTCCTATTGTTATGTTACTATCTTTACCTGACCATACTCACGCCTGTGGTATGTCCTATCACGGTTGACTATATGTGCTTTTATTTCCATTTCTAATACGGTTTGCCTCATTCCGCAAGATCTTTGCCCAGTTTACTGTTCTAGTACAAACCGGTTTTACACTACGTGAGTTTGCATTTGTTTTGTTATCATTATTTCTCCCTACTTCCCTAGGCGGACATCTTACTTATCTGTGGCCCCGCACTTCCATCGACGGTATTCATTTTGTGGACTTGCGTCGCTGCCCCAATGCACACATTATTGTCGGTTATCCCCCAGTTTGCTCTTTCCCCCCAGTTTAGCCCCGCTTTGTTTTCCACGTCTCCTTTTTCCCATCGATTTTCCTTTAGGCATTTAGCATCTCGTGAGCCCTTAGCCACTGTGTTGTACCTACAGCCACCTCCTGTCACGTCTGTTATTCTCTATATCAGCACATGAAAGGAGGGCTGTACACCTTCCTGTATTTTCCAAACCAGTATCAACCCTCATTTGTTTGTTCATCTGTTTATTCATCTGAGGAATTATCCATGATCACCACGCGCTGACGCCTCGTACCGACAATGCCGCGTCCTGCCTGCTGGAGACCGCGTTTTTTTTGTTCCCGTTATCCAGTAATTTCAGATCTGCGTTTCTTTTTTTGGCCTGATACCGCGGACCGAGATACCCTCGCAACATTAAGTGTGGTCTAATTAATTAGCAAACCCTGAAATGTTCCGTAGATTTTCCACTGACACATTTTCGTGCAGGGCAAATACTTTCGTGCCTTTAATTAGTGTTATACCTACAATTATTACCTCACTTTTGTGTTGTTTTCCCCTCTCTCTTTCATATATTTCCGACCACCACTCTTCCTGATTGGCAATTTTTCCGTTTTTCGTTGCGCCCATGGGAATCTTCCCTTCTGTTAATAAGTCTACTGAGCGAAGCAGAACGAAAAAGCCTGATTTCCCGCCGGTTTCTGTTTTTTTATCTTATCCCCGCCCACCACTACAGCAACTTTATCCACAGTGTCACTTTACCCTCACATGGTCTCTCACTTTCTTAGGGGACCCTGTCCGATTTATAATTGTCTTGTAATTTTCTGCGCTCCCGTTTGTGTTTTTTAGCGCCCGGGGTACATTTAAAACTGTCCTCCCCCAAACCTTTAAATACAAAAATCTACAATCTTTGTTGAAAACTCCCACTGTTCACCCCATCTAGCGCCCTTTTTAACATGTAAGTGCCCTTTCATAGCCTTTCTTTTTGTATTTTAGTTTCGTGTTTTAAATCCCAAACAATCACCCTCTAATCAAACCCACCCACTTAACTTGGCGTTCCCGCATTTAACCTGAAATAACCACATGTCAATTTTAATTTTTTCGTTCTTTTTTTTATCCATTAAACCACATAGTCACATTAACACAGCATCCACGATAGGTAAATATTCCATTATGCCGTGGCAACTTTTTCCTGCCCCCACCGAATTCGCCATCCTGCCTCCTCCATATCCCCTTTTCATATTCGTTATCCATACAAATATCTTTTTTTTCATTTGCTTTTCCTCAGCGATGACTTGTTTTCACCCTATACTTTTTCGTGCATCTATGATTTCGCAAGGCATAGGATCTTCGATTTGATCATTTAATTCTTCGATTGTAAGAAAACCGGATGCATCTTTAATCGCAATGCACAAAAAATTCCCAGTACCAGATTATGCATTATAAAATATATCACTCCTACCCTTAATGGCAATCACTTCCATGTACTTTTCTCAACTTTTTCATTTCCACCAATTTGCCTTTCAGCTTACCTTGCCTGAATCTTCCTTGAGAGTTTAAGACCAACAATTTTTACTGCTTTGACTATTATTAGAGTCCTGTTCTAATGCTTTCACCATTGCATACGCTTGGGGCGGCGCCTACAGGGCCAGGCTAAAACTGTGTCACACCCTGGGATTTTTTGTCTCAATTTTCAGTAATGCTTTGATGCACCTTTTTCGCCGCCTTTCATTGCATATTTATGCATCATCATGGCAAGTTGATTCTTACAAGTTTTTATCTCCTTTTCATGGTCTTAACCGTGTTTGCGCTGCAGTTTCGTTCCGTTTCTTCCCCTGCCCACGCTGTCCTGCGGCACATGTTCGGCGCGACGTGGTCAATCCCACTGATGACGAGTCAGCCCTAAATCATCATAATATTGACTTGAACATATCTATGGATTTCTAGTCAAGTACCACTTCTGTAAAGGAT